>JAECMU010042676.1:0-14780 GCA_016106625.1 Dracogyra subfuscus
CGAATGTGACATCATTAGAGATTTGAGTGTACACTAAAGTTACACGAGTGTGACATCATTAGACATTTCAGTGTAGACTAAAGTTACACGAGTGTGACATCATTAGAGATTTGAGTCTAGACTAAAGCTACACGAGTGTGACATCATTAGACATTTCAGTGTAGACTAAAGTTACACATTGTGACATCATTAGAGATTTGAGTCTAGACTAAAGTTACACGAGTGTGACATCATTAGAGATTTGAGTCTAGACTAAAGTTACACATTGTGACATCATTAGAGATTTGAGTCTAGACTAAAGTTACATGAGTGTGACATCATTAGAGATTTGAGTGTACACTAAAGTTACACGAGTGTGACATCATTAGAGATTTGAGTCTAGACTAAAGTTTATGAGTACGGGCCTGTCAGGGGGCGGAATGTAGCCCAGTGATAAAGCTCTTACTTGGTGCACAGTTATTCTAGGATCGATCCTCGTCTGTAAGCCCATTGGTCTATTTTTTGTTCCAGCCAGTGCACCATGACTGGTATATCAAAGGTTGTGATATATGATGTTCAATTTGTGGGTTGGCGCATATAATAAATCCCTTACTACTAATGGAAAAAATGTAGTGTTTTCTCTATGTGATAATATGTCAAAATTACCAAATGCTTGACATCCAGTAGCCAATGATTAATAAATCAATGTGCTCTAGTGGTGTCATTAAACAAAACAAACTTTATCTTTGTACAAATTTGTACGGATGCATCATAGCATGTTTTGAAACAAGTGATATTTGTTTGTTACTTTACTTGTATTAGCAAATGGTGTGGAATGTTGTGACTAACTGGGCCTGTGATGAAGTCGTCTATAAACTGGCTTCATTTGCATGATGTGGAGCTATTCAGTTTAATGACTGTACGTTTGAGTCGGTCTGTAATGGAAAATACGCCATGATAGTTATTTATTGACCTGATCATGCAACCGCTTGTCCGATGTTTGTGTATAATTACTGGTAATGTGCGGACTAAATTTGGCCCGCCGCTGTAAATCAAGCAGTTAGTTGGGCTTGACTGTCATTATTAGTTAATAATCGAAACTGAAGATTTCACTTCTCTCTTATATGTTACATGTTTATATATAAATATTTGCCTTGCAAATAGTGTACGATACTGTGACAAAGATTTGTGTTCTTGTATAGCTGCAGTATTTACCAGGGAACATATTGTTGATTATCGTGTCAGTGATTCATTGCGCATGTTTCACAGATGACTACACAATTTTAAAACATTAAACAGTAGTTGCTCATCAGTTTTCAGTTGACCAGAAATGTCAAAATGCTTTTGTAATTCAAGCTTGATTTTGTAATTCAAGCTATAGATATTGTTGTATAATAAATTTAAAGATGCTGTGTTAATTAAAATTATCAACTTGTATTAAACACTGTATAATTAA
Organism: Dracogyra subfuscus; assembly: GCA_016106625.1. Taxonomy (NCBI): domain Eukaryota; kingdom Metazoa; phylum Mollusca; class Gastropoda; order Neomphalida; family Peltospiridae; genus Dracogyra; species Dracogyra subfuscus. Next base: position 1,436 of record JAECMU010042676.1, read on the forward strand.
GGAAGTATAATAAAGTGGCCTGTCATAACAGGTGGCTGGGTAATATAGGTAGCGGCTTCAGCAGGTTTCACTGTTTCGTCATCCTACACTAGAACTGAAAACATACTAGTCAGATTTATAGAACTTGTAAACAGAATAATATAATTAACTGCAAAGCTGGGCGGTATTGAAATTTCAAGTCTGGTATCGGTAATTTGGGGTGATTTACCTTGGTACTGGTATTGATAGTTATACCGATATCGAGTGATATTTTCAGTAATCCTGGCTATAAATGTATACCAGAGTTAAAACCCACCTGCTGTTTTCATCTAAATTCCTTCTTCTGGACTTTTCATCGTATAGTATAAGGGGCAGGACGTAGCCCAGTGGTAAAGTGCTCACTTGATACAGGTTAGTCTGGGATCAATCACCATCGGTGGGCCCATTGATCTATTTCTCGTTCTTGCCAGTGCACCACAACTGGTATATCAAAAGCTGTGGTATGAACTATCCTGTCTGTAAGATGATGCATATAAAAGATCCCTTGCTACTAATGGAAAAATGTAGCGTGTTTGCTCTTTAAGACTACCGTATATGTCAAAATTAGCAAGTTTTTGACATTCAATAGCCGATGATTAATAAATCAATGTGCTCTAGCAGTGTCGTTAAACAAAATAAACTTTAGGTTCAGTATATATATTAAAGAGACCAAGAAACGGGCGTCACAGACTTGTAATAAATATTAGTCTAGATAATGTTGTTCACAGTTCAGTATATTAAAGAGACCAAGAAGCGGACACTGTGGACTTGTAATAAATATTAGTCTCAACCATTTTGTTCAGACCTGAAAAGTGTGAGAATGATCATCCAGTTTGTGCTTTACTGAGCAGATCTAATTTAACGTGATCAGTCTTTTGTTCACACATTAAAGTTAGGACATGTATACATGAATATATAGACAGAACATGTTAGACAAAAAAGAAACCTGTTGTTGCAACATTGTAATGTGATGTTATAGTATGATGGTATTTCAGAATTATTCATATGGTCGGAATCTACATATACACAGTCTTCCTCAGGAAAAGCTAGTAATCATTCCCACTCTCATCGACATCAACTGGTAGTTTTAGGTTGGTGAGTGCAAATAATGTTTACATGCTCATATACCACTAGAGTTTCAAGCATGTCCATCCCAGGGGCCTGTCTCTGGATAGCCAGACTGGCAGTTTAGGTTGGCAGCAAATTGCAATAAACTTTATTTGAAATTCCATGTGATCACTCACCTACACATGTAGCTAGCACAATTTCAGGAGAGTGATCTTCAGCTTTCTGTGATTTTGTTTCTTGTGAAGACTGTTCTTGTATGTATGTCTTTAATAATGTACATGTCCTACTTCCTGGTACGGGTAGTTATCCAAGTGTGAGGCTTTTTGGTTCACTTTTTATTATTTCACAACCTGACTTTATTATCACTGAGCTGAACATTTTACAAATGTAATTTGTTTTATTGTGGTCAACTTCATTGATGTTTGAGAGCATAACGGTGTGTTTTTTGTTGCTCTGTTGAGAGATTACGCGGTGAATGAGTAATGGATGTGGCACTGGCTGCCCCCGGCAGGCTGGCGATGTGAAGATGTCATTAAAACGTTGAGATTCCGTGCTCCTGGCTGGGGGCAGGTGTTCAAGATGTTACTAACACACCAGAATTTCAATTATCATTTTCAAAAAATCTATATTAACGAGCTCACATCTTCCGGAACATGTCAAACACCGCTTGTCAGGTCCAAGTTTAGCCTTGTTTTCTAAAATGCTGCCAATTCCATTATTTTGAAAGAGATTTCTTCCTTTTTTCTTTTTTTTTTAAATCTTGAAATATTTTTGATGAAATATTTATAAAGCAGTTAAAAGTATTTTATACTTTTATTAATGGAAACAATGAAAGTGATAAATACTTACATGTAGCAATGTGTCTATCATTGGATGATATCACATATAGTTTTAACATGAATTGATGGTTTTAAAGCTAAAATATAGCCATTGCAATGCAGATTTGTTAATTTCTAGCTATTGCTCATGAACCAAAACAGAATTCAAAATAAGACAAGATGTTGTTTGTGCTTTTATTAGAAAGAAAGAAATGTTTTATTTAATGAAACACTCAACACATTTTATTTACGGTTATATGGCGTCAGACATATGGTTAAGGACCACACATATATTGAGAGAGGAAACCTGCTATCGCCACTTCATCGGCTACTCTTTTTCAATTAGCAGCAAGGGATCTTTTATATGCACCATCCCATAGACAGCATAACACATACCACAGCCTGTGATGTACCAGTCGTGGTGCACTGGCTGGAGCAAGAAATAGCGCAATGGGCCCACTGACGGGGATCGATCCCAAACCGACCGTGCATCAAGTACCCTTTGTGCTTTTATTAATACATATGTACATATGTTTTAAATTTATTTATATTAAATGAAATTATGAAGAAAAAAAGGATGGCAGACTTTGTATGATTGGCTATGCCGATTCACACAGTTTGCACAAGCAATTTATGAATCTAAAAGATAATAACTGACAATCCCTAATTGAATATTTTATACTGTAAAAATATGTCTTTGAAATGAATTTTAGAGGTATATTGTGTGTGTCTCATTACTTATAAAACATGAAATCTAGTGTTATAGCAAGACTCGTTACCCATCTGGATATGATCATAATATATGTACATGTATTCCATATTGAAGTTTTGTGGCTATGTGTCATATAATCCATTAGTCATTACTCATCACCAGGTTTTATTGCAAGAAGTTCCTGGCATGACTCATTTTATAGTCTTCATTCATAGCTTCAGCTTCGATCGTTTGTTCTTTTGTTCATTAATTCATATATACTCATTCATTCATTCTAATTATAAATGCATATATGGTTAAACCCTCAAAAGCAGACCCTCTGTTAACCAGATTCCCTCAAAGATGGATGTTCTTCATGGTCCCTTGTTAAACATAAATATGAGTACAGAACATAACCTCTGTAAACCAGACACCTTTTTAACCCATAGTGTTTTGACTTGGTCCCATGAGTGTCTGGTTTAGACAAGTGTACATCGATTTTATAATTCTGTTCAGAGCCATGATGTGCGACTGAAGAATAAAGATACATTAATCACGAGACTTCTCCTCTGTAACAGTTACAGCTCTTGTATCGGGAAACGTTATATGAAATATAAAATCTATTTTGTTTACAGCCAATATGCAATAAAGCTGTAGAAAGGGTGTCCAGGCATGAAAATCGCCTGCCATTATCGGCCTGGCTGGATGACAAAGCGTTCTTCCCGTGGGTCCATTCTCCTGTCGATACAGAGTCCACGTGTTTGGGCCTCGGACTGTGGGAGTGTGGTTCTGGTCAAGCGAGATCAATAGAGCACTCGCCATCACAGAGTGTGCACCTCTTTCACACTTTGACACTTTGTGCTAACTGTGTGGTTCCCCACAATTCAATTATCACTTCACTTCCATCATGATGTGCCAGTGCTGACATTTCATAATGTACCGGTGTTGACATTTTGGGAACACTACATTAATAATGTTTGTGTAAATTTTCTGTTGCAATTGTAAGGTCAGGGTCACACGGACTTTGACATACTAAATGATTCAACAGAATATTACATGAAAATAAAGTTGTTCTGAATATTACTTTATGATTAAAGTGGCTAATTGGTTATTATATCCTACTTCATTTGTAGTTATTTAATGTGCTGGTGTCTGATTTAGAATTCTTTGTTATGTCTTGTCCACTTGTCTGTGACAAAAGGTTTTGGGTGAAGGACAAGGAAACTGTTCTAGAATCTTGTCTTACCAGACATGTGAACTACAATTACAATGTTTTGATAAAAATTCCCATTTACTAAAGAATTTTATGTTTCACTGTTTTGTTGTAATGGGTTAATGTGTTGCTGTCTAATGCAGAAAAACCCAACCCTTTTAACAGACATTTAAGTGTGGTATTTTAATCTGTTTTGCATGAGTTTATTGCAATATTTAAGTCTTGTTTGGTAGTGGGGTTAATTGATCCATTGACTGTGGATCTCAGTTAAAATGGTGGGATTTATATTCATGATAGAGTAACCTGACAAACATATACATACACGTAACAAAAGAATACCTTTCTCTTATTTTAGACTGTATGCCATTTTCACCATGTTTTATAGGAAATGTTCTAAGCGGTGAATGAACATTGATTTACTTTTGTTTGAGTGAGTTCAAAAAGTAATAAATAATTCCATACAAGTTGTCTTTGTGAATAAAGCTGAAGACGTTAACACTAGCATTAGACTTGAAAATGGAACAGGTTTGGGCAGCCTGTTTCGTGTGAAGTGCTGAAAGGTGGAGAGTGCCATTGATTATCTATACTGCAGTGTGTCTTCTCTCTTTACAAGTTAATACGACTTCCTTACGGGATCGATGACACAATTACATTTGACACATACATGCGTGTGATTTATTCCTCCAGCTTGACGTGTCAATACATGTTCATTGTATACTATGTGATTTATTCCTCTAGCTTGACGTGTCAATACATGTTCATTGTACACTATGTGATTTATTCCTCCAGCTTGACGTGTCAATACATGTTCATTGTACACTATGTGATTTATTCCTCCAGCTTGACGTGTCAATACATGTTCATTGTACACTATGTGATTTATTCCTCCAGCTTTACGTGTCAATACATGTTCATTGTACACTATGTGATTTATTCCTCCAGCTTGAAATGTCCATACACAGAGCTGCCAACTGCTACGCTTTGGGCATAATTTGCTACGCTCAGTTGACGTTTGCTACGCTGCTACGCTCATGCCAAAATCGCTATGCTCAGTTGAAAAAAATCTAGCGATTTCTGGAAATTCCACTAAAAATTGGATGTAACAAAAAAACTGAATTCCTCATTTCTGTGGCCTTTTTAAAATTCCAACACATAAAAGTATAATTTGCGTTTTAAGACCTATTGTAAAACAATTACAGTAAGATGTATTCAATAACGGACGTGTAGTTTTACTGTAGGCCGACCCCATTGTTGCGTACTATAAAACTTTCAAAGAACTGGTTTTCCGTTATGCTACGCTTGCATGCAATGAACACAGAAAATTGCATGTGAACGTATACCAGTTCGGAATAGAGTAATTTTAATTTTTAACTTTAATTAAGAATATAAGCATTGAAATTTTGTATTAATCACATCGCACAATAATTTAGGGTTTATTGCATTTCAATGCTGTTTAATTTTTTTTTTTAAATAGTCTTTCATAATCCTGTACAATCGCCCGACTTATTTGACAACATTCATTACATTTCGGGTATGTCCGTATCCCATAACCGACGACAAGCGTTATCTACACTAAAAATAGCATGACCCAGTTTTATTATTAACCAATGAGCATCTGTGTTGAGAAAAATAATAACAGGTGGTTTTTTTTGCTGTTGTTTATGACATTTCGCCATGCTACGCTCAAATATATTTTGCTACGCTCAGCTTGTCATGAATGCTACTCTCACTTGTGGCTAGTGGTTGGCAGCTCTGCATACACATATACTGTACACTTACTCCAGCTTGATGTGTCAGTACACATATATTGTACACTGATTTATTTCTCCAGCTTATCATGTCAATACACGTACATTGTACACTATGTGATTTATTCCTCAAGCTTGACGTGTCAATAAACATACATTGTACACTATGTGATTTATTCCTCCTGCTTGACGTGTCATTACACATACATTGTACACTTAAGTGATTTATTCCTCAAGCTTGACGTTTCAAGACACGTACATTGTACACTATGTGATTTATTCCTCCAGCTTGACATTTCAATACATGTTCATTGTACACTATGTGATTTATTCCTCCAACTTGAAATGTCCATACACATATACTGTACACTATGTGATTTATTCCCCCAGCTTGACATGTCAATACATGTACATTGTACACTATGTGATTTATTCCTCCAGCTTGACGTTTCGATGCACATACATTGTACACTATGTGATTTATTCCTCCAGCTTGATGTGTCAATACATGTGTACACTATGTGATTTATTCCTCCAGCTTGACGTGTCAGTAAACGTACATGGTACACTATGATTTATTCCTCCAGCTTGACGTGTCAATACACATACATTGTGCCCTATATGATTTATTCCTACAACTTGACATGTCAATAAACGTACATGGTACACTATGTGATTTATTCCTCCAACTTGATGTATCAATAGACATACATTGTGCCCTATATGATTTATTCCTCCAACTTGACTTGTCAATAAATGAACATTATACACTATGTGGAATAGGTTCTTTCTTCACCTGCGCTGCAGCCAGTGCATCATGACTGGTATATCAAAGACCATGTTATGCTGTCAGTGGGATGGTGCATATAAAAGATCCCTTGCTGCTAATCAAAAAGAGTAACCCATGAAGTGGCGACAGTGGGTTTCCCCTTTCAATATCTTGGTGGTCCTTAACCTGAACCTGATTGTAGCTTAGAGGCATGACATTTACATAAGGTACAGTGGGATGCAGGATCGATCCTTATCAGTTAACCTGTTGGGCTATTTTCCAATTCAATCAATGTATGAAATTTGTTTTAGTTCTTTACTAGGGTTGTCCAACCCATAACAAGTAAAGTGGTACTGATGTATAAATTTGCTTTATTTATGTCCTAGGGTTGTCCATCCCATAACAAGGATGGTGGTACTGACATATAAATTTGATTTATTTATGTCCTAGGGTTGACTATTCCATAAGAAGGAGAGTGGTACTGACGTATAAATTTGATTTATTTATGTCCTAGGGTTGTCCATCCCATAACAAGGATGGTGGTACTGACATATAAATTTGATTTATTTATGTCCTAGGGTTGACCATTCCATAAGAAGGAGAGTGGTACTGACATATACATTTTGCTTTATTTATGTCCTAGGATTGTCCATCCCATAACAAGGATGGTGGTACTGACATATAAATTTGATTTATTTATGTCCTAGAGTTGACCATTCCATAAGAAGGAGAGTGGTACTGACATGTCAATTAACAGGTACTGATCCACGATGTTTTTAATAGAGGGGGCCCAAAACCTGTTGTTTTTGACAGATGGACAGGATAAGTTTGCATTTTTGTGTATTCTGTACTATATATTGTTTAAGTAAAAATAGAGGGTTGGGGATGGCATGCCCCTTGTGCCCCCACCTGCATCTGTGCCTAATTCACATTATTTCTTTACTGTAGTAAAGTTGACCATCCCATAACAGGGAATTTGGCACCAACATGTAAATTCACTTTATTTCTTTGCGACATGAAGGGTTGACCATCCTGGATAGTGGCACTGACAAATACACATATAACTTTAATGAAAACAATCCATTTGATATAATGTGTGTGTACATAATGTCATAACCCATCAGGAAATACCTCTTATGATCTAACTGCTTCACAGATACCAATGTATCAAAAACCAATGTATTAAAAACTATTCTGGAAACCATTATCTTCTGAAAAGGTTACTGTAAACATTTGTTAAAAGCCTCTGAAAATTGTTAAAACAATAGTCTTCATTATAACAGTGCTCGTGTAAGTTGTTTGTTGACACATTTTATAAAGACCATCATTTTCATCCATGGTCGTCACAGGTTATGTAGAGATGAAATGAGTTACTGAATTGTCTTGCGTTGGGTTCCTGTAATTTTCACTTCTTAGAAGCCAGGGGACAGGATGTAGCCTAGTGGTAAAGTGCCAGCCTGATGTGCAGTTGGTCTACAATAGATCCCCGTCAGTGGACCCATTGAGCTATTTCTCATTCCAGCCATGGCTGATATATCAAAGACCATGGTATGTGCTGTACCGTCTGTGGGCTGATGCATATATAAAAGATCCCTCGTTATTAGTGAAAAAATGTAGCAGGTTTCCTCAATTACTGTGTCAAAATGTACAATATGTTTGACATCCAATAGCGGATGATTAATAAATCTCTCTAGTGGTGGTGTTAAACTTTATTTATTTTATCTTGGAAGTCACCGAACAACATGTGATGGGGGTGTTATTTCTTTCCTTTCCTTTCTGTGTGTGTCATGTTCTGTAAGATACTATTATTATTAAGTGGTTAACGTGTCCTGATACCACAATGGTTTCAAACATGTTTAAGATATATATGCCTGTTGAGCATTTGCACTGATTGCAACTTCTGTTTGGTGATCTTATTCAGAGAATGTTAAATAGCATAACATGTACAACATTTATGGAAATTTTAAAAAGTATTTTTTTTAAATATGACATTTTAAAAAGTGTAGTTTCTTTAAATTTTAAGGTTCCAGGTGGCTTTAAGAAAGTAAACAATAAATATACATACATTTGTACAAGACTGTTTTAGGACCTTTATACATGTAATCTGTGGGTCTGTTCAACAGATGGAGGTTTTCTCGTTCCAACCAGTGTCCCACAAGTGGACAAAGGCTGTGGTATGTGCTTTTTCATCTGTGGGGAAAATGTATATATGAAAGATCCCTTGCTGCTAATGAAAAAATGTAGCAGGTTTTCTCGGATGACTGTGTCGGAATTACCAAATGTTTGACATCCAATATCCGATGATTAATTAATGAATATGCTCTATTGGTGTTTTTAAACAAAACAAACTTTATACATATGTGTTCACTAGTACTAAGTGTTAGTAGGCTAGTACCACTGTCTAGTTTTAAAGCTTTCTGAACTTTATAAACCACTCTACATTCAGTAAATGTAGCCACCTACTCTCCTCCACCAGCATTGTATTAATGTTCAAACGTAAAGAGCACCAGGCCTACTGAAGATCATGATGTTGGTCCGTGAAATAATCAACAGTCTTATCGCATACATAAAGCTTGTTTTGTTTAACGACACCACTAGAGCACATTGGTTTATTAATCGTCGGCTATTGGATGTCAAACATTTGGTCATTCTGACATGCGGTCTTAGAGAAGAAACCCACTATATGTTTCCATTAGTAGCAAGGTATCTTTTTTTATGCACCATCCCACAAATAGGATAGCACATACAACGGCCTTTCATACACCAGTCGTGGTACACTGGCTGGCACAAAAAATAGCCCAATAGGGCCACTGACAGGAATCGATCGCATATCAACCGTGCATCAAGCGAGCGCTTTATCACTGGGCTATGTATGGCATACATGAAACAGATATAAAATATTTCCATTATATATTCCACACACTGGCTGTGTATGTGGAGTACAGTAATATTATCATTGTTTTGAGGTGCTCTGATCTTGACCTAATAAGCCTTGTGTTTGCGATGTGCTGCTGTTGTACACGACTAATTGTTATTATATCAGGTGCTTGTCGTTGGGAGCAGATCAATATTCCCATGTTGGTTTGTTGGAAACATGCATCATTTGCATGCACAGCCCAAACAGCCACCGTATCCATGGTTATAGGATCAACATGTGTGACAATGGCACAATGACTCAGTCAGGACTGTAATTGCTCTGGCAGCACGAACAAGAACTTGTAGATTAGATTTACCTTCCATTACACAGCCGTAAAGAGATTAAAGTCTCACAGTGTCGTCCTCCCAGACACGTAATCATCATTGCTCGCTATGCATGCAGCTAAATAATTCACACCGCTCATTATACAGTGTGCGTAATTTGTCATATTGTGTCACTGTAATTTGAAGAATTGCCATGGTAACTTCAAATTATATTAGTTGGTAATTATCAAGGGGTTCTGTTATCATGAATTGTCTGTAGCTTCATTCAATTAAGTTGTATTTACTTACGTGTATTATAGGTTAAGCTGGAAGAAAACTAATGAGCAGCCTAATTTAAATTTGTCTTAAGAACATCATTCGCCTGATGTGTGGTTTGTCTTGGATCAGTCCCAGTCGGTGGACCTATTGGGTTATTTCTCATTTCAGCCAGTGCTCCACAACTGGTGTAACAAAGGCTGTGGTATATACTATTCTGTCTGTGCATTTAAAAGATTCCTCGCTGCTAATTGAAAGGAGTAGCGGGGTTTCTCTCTCAATGTCTGTGTGTCCATGGTCATGTGTCTGATGCCATATAACCTTAAATAAAATGTATTGAATGTTTCTTTAAATAAAACATTTCCTTTCTTCCTCCCTCCCCTCCCTCCCTTTATCACACACTCTCTCTCTCTATCTCTCCCTCCCTCTCTCTCTCTCTCTCTCTCTCTCTCTCACTCTCTCTCTCTGTTTCTCGTGTGCGCATGCTCTCGCTGTCTCTCTCTGCTGTATTATTTATGGTGACCAATATAATGGATTTATTCTATCTTTTCCAAGTGGTGTCTAAAACAGACCCGAATCACTTGGGAATGAAATTACAGCCAGAAGCCATGTTTCCATTTTTAATCTTGTGTTGACTTGGCCCTGTGGAGGCCTGTTTTAACTTTAATTGTGTCTCTAGTTGCATCCCACGGTTTTCCAGCTTAATGGATCTGTCAGGTCCCATGATCACTCAATATATCAAATCTTTCACAATCACTTTTTTTCAACATCACAAACAATATGACTTTCTACTCTTACATCTTACAAAACTGTCTGTGACACTAAATTTACTGGAGTTCAAGAGGTTCATCAAATGGTGGAAGTAAATTGTATCCAAGAATGGACATTTACTGGTATAATTTGCATTTATATGCAGTACAATTTATTTTGTCATATTTTTACATGCCAGTAACGCATTGGAATATTGATCCCGTTTCATGAGAATTTTATAAATAGTATGTGTGTGTAACGTCGGGATAAGTATAATTATATGGCATGGTTTTTAACTGGGTGCGGGACATAGCCCATTGGTAAATTGCTAGCCTGATGGCACAGTCAGTCTAGGATCGATCCCACTGGGTTTTTTCTCAATCCAGGCAGTGCACTGCAACTAGTATATCAAAAGCCATGGTATGTGTTATCTTGTCTGTGGGATGGTGCATATATAAAAGATCCCTTGCTACTAATGGAAAAATGTAGCAGGTTTTCTCTCTAACTAAGACTGGGCATATAAACTGAGAAATAAATGCAAAATAAGCCATCAATGATGCAAGAACTCGATGCATCAGACATATACCTAAAAACAGACCATCTCCCATCTCCAATTAGGATGTCCGTTATTCTGAAATACTATCAGTATCAGGCAATGAATATGGCATGGGTTTTTTTGGGGTGTTCTTTTTTTAAAAAGATTCCAATGGAATTGTTAAAATGATTTAATGATGATATTTTGGGTTTGATCTTATAATCTTACTCTTCCATCCATACTGCTGTGATTCACTGAACAACAGAATCCTGCAGCCTCTACATATCATATAACCAATTAATAAAGATATACCCCCAACCTAAGCCATTCCAGCAAGGGAAGTAATATGGGTTGGCCGGATGTAGAGATACAGAAATGTCCAATCAAAATCACTTGAGGCATGCATGAAAGCCTCCAGGCTGTTTGTCATCCAGTGTACAGAGACCTTACATAGTGATAGAGACATATATGCAAAGGAAAGGAATATTTAATGATAGCTAACACTAGATGGTGTTTAAAGGGACATTCCTGAGTTTGCTGCAATTTTTAAGATGTTATCAACTAACAGACTTTTTAACAATTGTAATTACATATCAAACATATTTTTCTGCATAACATTTTAGTGGCTGTATATTAAACGTGTTTCTGATCATTATAATATTTGTACTAGGTTAAATTTCATTTTATTCCCTAAAATAAAACAAATTCGTACGTACAAAATTATTTGAAGACCAAACCCAGTTTGGACTTTTTACAAATATTAAGATGACCAGAAACACATTGAATATATATCCACTGATATTCTGAACAAGAAAATATATTTAATATACGAGTTTAATCGTAGAAATATTTTATTAGTCAGAAACATCTCACAATGCAGCAAACTCAGGAATGTCCCTTTAATGGTGTTATTTTGATATTTAGTCTATATTTAGAAAGGAAACCTGCTGCTTGATGACAATATAGCATGTCCACTGACAGTGATTGATTCTGTGACCTGTACCTCTAAACCAATCTTCACCCTCTTGCACTCCCATGGCTAGTGATATTCAGTGATGGGCTAGTAAATAACTCTTACTGCCATGCCCGATGGCTAGTGAACAAAAAATCAAATGGTGCAGTTAAGTCCCCTAATGTTGGTGTTTTAAGGGGGGGGGGGGGAACCCTTTTTCCCCGGTCTGGGACCGATTCTCGATCTCTGAGACCGAAATTATTTTTTAAAAAGGTGCGTTAGCCGGTCCCACTTTTGTCATTATTGTCGGTCCGAAGTACCTGTCCATTTCTGTGATTGGAACAAATTCCTATCGTCAAGTGGACCGGCCTGCCCAGACATCGATATCTCGTGCATGATTTAAATTAATAAATATATAGTGGTATATCGCCAGTCACTGAAGTCGGACCTACAGTAGTGTCAATCGACTGCCACTAGGCTACAGCGTACACATTTGTCAAAGTCGCTGAGCCGGTCAAGAGATTAAACAAGACGTTTAGAGAGCCATCAAGGTATTACACTCCAGTTAAAACAAAGGACCCCAAATTTGCAACTGGTTACAATCAACACCTACGTGCGGAGCTCTATCTGGTCGAGTGTCCTAGTCCGAAGCATGAGGCTTTCATGCAATACAAAAAGCTTAAAATAGCATAAAATATATTGAAATAATCTATAAATGTATTATATTGTTGACTGTTCAATATAAAGGATTTTAAAATTTAAAAAAGGTTTCCACCTTCTTCTTTTTTACATGTGTGAGTAAGCAGAAGAGCTGCATGTACTGTTATCTTTAGAGCCAGTAGAGGTCAAATTTCATCCAATCAGTGATGACGTTATTACTCTCTTTGTCTAAATTTAACATGTGCTAGCTCAGGTTGTCAAACCTTCAACGGTACCATGTTTTATTAATATTTAGGACACAGTACTGAATACTCCTACTTTTTATACACATATGGGAATGTAAAATATATACAATTTATGAGTTTTTTTCACTGATGTAAAATAAAGAAAAAAGTTTCATGTTTATTGTTTTGCGTTTATGATTCAAGATAAAACTATACAAATGTCACTATGATTTAAATATAGTCTTAAATATTCTCTCTTTTTTTTTCCTTGTTGTTTTATTCCTTTCTTTTTTCACCCGGTAGTGATGACATCAAGTGGGACCGATTGACAATTTTATTTTTCCCCACCCCTGCTTGACATGCATTGCATTTAAAGATGATATTATGGATTAAAGTAAACCATTGCCCCACCCCACCCACCCCCATAAACCAGGAAGTTTGTC
>JAECMU010042732.1:8026-18887 GCA_016106625.1 Dracogyra subfuscus
TATGTATGTATGTATGTATGTATTAAAAAGTATTTAAAAAGTGTAAAAGACTGATAAAGAAAAATTAATTTGAATTTCTTTTTTTCATAACTGTAAATACATACTTTTGTACAACTTATAACAGTATGTTTTCTATTATCCATAGTACAAATTAATTTTTATACAATTTTTAAGTCTGTGCTGTGCTGTATCATATGGATGTTATGAAACAAGTTTGTGCTTGTTTTGTTTCCTGCACGGCAGCCAGTATGATCAGTAGTGTACTATATAAAGTCTGTCCCATCATTCTGTAAACATCATTTCTGTAAATAATTTCAGCCTTGATTTGACCTAAGAAGAAGACCAAAAGGTTTTTACACATAACAAAAATATACTATTTTTGTGTCCAATTTACAAATCGATCGGCTCAGACATTAGTAACTAAAAAAGGCTGGCCATGTGGGACGGACTTTAAGTGCGAATATGTGTACAATTTCTGAAAATAACACAAAAATGTCTTTAATGAAAGCTTCAGGCCATCTGCATTACACTGAGCTCGTTAATTTCACCAAACCACATGATATATGTCTGATATATATCACAAAGCAACATTTCATTACAATAATATAAAAAAATAATAATAATAAATAATGAGCATTCTTAGAGGACTGCTAAAGCAATACATGTCCCCTACCAGGCCAAACAAATTTTCCTATCTCCTAAATTCAAGGGCCATAACTCAGTGAAAAGTGGGTAAATCACCACAAAAATTAAACTTGATCAGTAACAGTACATGATAAAGCTATATAAGGGCTTCTAGACTTTATAAAATGCACTGCCATGGGATCACTGAGTTTTAATAGCCACAATTAAACATTCACTAGCCATACTTCACTTTAAATTCACACAATTTTACTAAATAATTGTAATAATCAGATATATCACCTAAAGAGGGAGATAGAGATTAAAAACACTGACATTTGATGGGGTGGGGGTGGGGGTGGGGGTGGGGGCAGGATATTCATAATAACAAAATAGACTTAACTGAAACATCTGACAAATGTTTTTCACTAGCCGTCGGGCATGACAATAGTAGTTATTTACTTGCCCAAAAATGTCAAAAATTGCTAAATTGCCATGAAAGTCAAACTTGATTGGTAACAATACATGATAAAGCTGTAAACAAAATTCCAGCTTAATTTTTCAAGGCCATCTGCGGGAAAAAAAGGTCAGGAATTTTCTTGGTTCACATCTTCTAAGTTCAAGGGCCATAACTCCATCAAAAATGGGTAAATCATCATTAAAAGTCAAATTTGATCTGCAACAACATCTTGAGGTATTGGGGAAAAGAATCTGAAAAACATATCTCCATATCTCTTAACTTCAAGGGCTATAACTCTGTCAAACATTGATAAATTGTCATGAAAATCAAACTTGAACTGTAATAGTATATGCTAAAGCTATACACAAAATGTCAGCTGATTCTCTCAAGGCATTTTGAAAACTAAATATCCAGGTGGACTGGTGGGGACTAATAATAATAAGAATATAATGCAATGGAAGGAATGTTTTATTTAACAATGCACTCCACACATTTTATTTACTGTAAGGACCACACAGATATTGAGAGAGGAAACCCACTGTTGCCACTTCATGGGCTACTCTTTTCGATTAGTAGCAATTAGGGACATTTTATATGCACCATCTCACAGACAGGGTAGTACATACCACGACCTTTGATATGCCAGTTGTGGTGCACTGGCTGCATACTAAGCACTGGATTATACAGATTAACATATTAATTAACACGGAAGTTGAGTTTAAAATATCCACACTAAAATGTTCACAGAATATATAAAACTATCATCTGCATAAACTTAAGATGTTGCATTTCACAACTATTAGACTTAATATTAATCTGTCTAAATCATACTAAATCTTACTTATTTGAAGAAGAAAAAACACACAAAACCCACACAAATATACATTTTGAATTTTTGATAAAATAAATGTTCATATAATAATATATTTCTTAACAATTTGTTTATTTTTTAAAGTAAATTTTTTGATATAATAATCTTATGCTGGTAATTTTGCTACTATTGGGATATATACAGGTATATAATTCATTAAAATAATTAAAACAGTGTTCCTATTTCACAACACTATTCTAAAATTTGATCTTTAGACCCAGAAAAAATTCTTAGTTTAAAATAAGACCTTTTCAAAAATTATTTTATAAATAATTATTAATAAAATTAAATGAGATGTGAATACTGCAAGATTTTTAAAATAATTATTTGTTAAAATAAATAAGATTGAAATAAAGATAATATTATATAATATTTTTTTTTAAATAACACAAATACAGAAAGATTTTAGAATAGAATAGAATAGAATAGAATAGAATAGAATAGAATAGAATAGAATAGAATAGAATAGAATAGAATAGAACAGAACAGAATAGAATAGAATAGATGTTTAACTACACCCCAGCACGAAAAATCTATCGGCTATTGGGTGTCAAACTATAATAAATGAAAAAATAATGTGTGTAAGATTTTAAAGAAAACTATTAGTAAAAATAAAT
Organism: Dracogyra subfuscus; assembly: GCA_016106625.1. Lineage (NCBI taxonomy): Eukaryota > Metazoa > Mollusca > Gastropoda > Neomphalida > Peltospiridae > Dracogyra > Dracogyra subfuscus. The sequence goes on from JAECMU010042732.1 coordinate 10,596, forward strand.
CAGATTGAAATAAACATAATAAACTTTATAAATTAATAGACTAACTCACCAACTCACTGAAGATTTGAAGAAAATGTTACAGAGAAGATAAAAGGATTCAGCCAAACAACACCCATAGATTGATGTGCATTAGATCAGTGGAAATCATCCGTGAAAAGTGTCGTCTGCTACACTCTCTCTTCCTCTCTCTCTCACTCACTCAAACACACACTAACACAGGGATGTATACAGTCTGCTTCCACCGCTAGGTTAAAAGATGGCTATGAGCTCCACCCACTGGTACAGCCCTGGCTCAAAGCTAACTGACCTAAATGACAAAGTTTACATCCCTGCCTCAATCTCCCGATTCAATAGTGCCGCCGCTTCTGGGGACATTAGCATCTCAAACATTCGGAATTCCTCGGGAAAGCTGGAGGAGCCACATCCACAAGCAGCGTGTCCTCCCCACCCCGGTGTTCAGCCCGTTCAGACGTCAACTTTATCGGAGTTCTTCAGCGGCACACCCTTGCTGTGTTTCCTAAGTTGGACATCTTTTTAAAAAAATACGGCCACACCTTTGGTAGTTAAAACAGCAAGACAATCACTGCTGCGTCTGTCTCTTGTGACCATTTGTTTCAGCAGCTTACATTACATGCTATAATTTGATAGTGTTCGCAGTAAAAGGTTAACATTAAAATATTTTATTTTTATTGGTGCAATACATGTATGTAGTTCATTTGTTGCTGGTGACATTCAAGTTAGTAAATTAAAACAAACAGGTTCTTTTATTTTTTTATTTTTTTTGGGGGGTGGGTCTCTTGGGGTGTGTGTTGTTTTGTTGTTGTTTTTCTGGGGGTGTTGGTTTTGCTAAGGGAGAGGTGTTGTTGTTATTTTTATCTTTTAGTATAAAATAAAGTAAAGTGGGTATATAAATTAATAAATGCAAGACATTATTATTGTAACAACATCTCAGCACATTACCAGTATTTAAAAAGTGGTTTTGTGTTGATTTTGGGGTGTTTTTTTCTTTTTTTGGGGGGTGTTGTTTTTGTTGTTTTGTTGTTGTTTTTCTGAGGGTGTTGGTCTTGCTGGAAAGAAATGTATTATTTAACGAGGCACTCAACACATTTTATTTACGGTTATATGGCATCAGACATAAGGTTATTGAGAGAAGAAACACACTGTCACTACTTCATGGGCTATTCTTTTCGATTAGCAGCAAGGGAACTTATATATGCACCATCCCACAGAGAGAATAGTACATACCACAGCCTTTGATATACCAGTCATGGTGCACTGGCTGAAATGAGAGATAGCTCAATGGGCCCACCGACAGGGATCGATCCCAGACCGACTGTGCATCGAGCGAGTGCTTTACCACTGGGCTATGCCCTGCCCTTTTATCTTTTTATGTCATATAAAGTAAAGTAGGTATATGTAACACATTATTATTATAACAACACCTCAGCATAGTATTTAACAGATGGTTACTACTAAGTGTCATATGTTGGCTAATGTAAATACGTCATTATCAATATTATAAAGAACAGAGAGCGAATGTAACAACATCTCAACACATTGTTTAATGGGTGGTTACAAAATGTGTGGGTTTGTCCAATGTAAATAACATATTATTATTAACAATAACACAAATTCTGGTGACAATATTAAGTAAGCAGTACATAACATGATTTTACCTGGGTTACCAACTGTTTGGTTATGCGAATAATATTTGTGTAATCAATGAAGGAAGGAAATGGTTTATTACAACCTATTTTACTTACGGTTATATGGTGTAAGACATATGTTTAAGGACCACACAGATATTGAGGGAGGAAACCCGCTGTCACCACTTTCAATTAGCAGCAAAGGATCTTTTATATGTACCACCCATACAGGATAGTACATACCACACAGTATTTGATGTACCAGTCATAGTGCATTGGTGGAAGTGAGAAATGTGTAACCAATGAATTACCCGACCATAATACACATATTTACTTTAACTGAGTATTTTATCATATTCCTATACCACTGACTGGCCTCGGTGGCATCCTGGTTAGGCCATTGGTCAACAGGCTGGTAGGTACTGGGTTCGAATCCCAGTCGAGGCATGGGATTTTTAATCCAGATACTGACTCCAAACCCTGAGTAAGTGCTTCTCAAGGCTCAATGGGTAGGTGTAAACCATTTGCACCAACCAGTGATCCATAACTGGTTCAATAAAGGCCATGGTTTGTGCTATCCTGCCTTTGGGAAGCATAAATATAATATCCCTTGTTGCTAATCGGAAAGAATAGCCCGATGATGTGGCAACAGCGGGTTTCCTCTCAAAATCTGTGTGGTCCGTAACCATATTTCTGACGCCATATGACCGTAAATAAAATGTGTTGACTGTGTCGTTAAATAAAACATTTCTTTCTTTCTTTCTATACCACTAAGGTTTCAGGCATGTCCATCCCTGATCTGGTCTCTAGATGGCCAGTGATCTGACACGGGACACACACCTTTACGATGACGCTCCCATTGTCCAAAAATCAGTTTAGAACAATTTTTGAACATATGGAAAAACATTTGTAAGATGTGAAAATTATTTTGGTACTCTTGAAATTTTCAACTTTTTAACTTTAGTCTGTAACGATTCATCACGAAACTGACTTGTGATTCATATGAATTTATCACTATGTAAGTATGTATATATGTGAACAGAAACATGGTTTGTGTGAGAAATAACACAATCTCATGGCACCACCTGGTTTAATGGGAGACATGCTATAAATATGGTAATTGTGTTCAGTGGCTTATTGTAGATAACAGCAAGGTGTGATTTATATTACATACTCGTAATATACCTTCAGACAAGATGACACATACCACCTGTCATGAAGCAGAGGTTGGAATGGGATAAAAATCAAAAGGATCGAAGAAGGCCCGATATTCATCAATCTAAGGTTAAAGTTATAGTTAGTCACCAGTAGAGCACATTGATTAATCAGTGGTAATTGGATGTCAAACATTGCGTATTTGTGATACCTGCTACATTTTTCCATTACCAGAAAGACATCGTTTATGTGCACTTTCACACAGACAGGACAGCACATACCATCTTCTGATAAACCAGTTGATGGGTGCTGCTTAGGACAGAAGGGAAAAAGTAACAAACAGAGAATGCATCCACCAAGGAGATTTGATCCTTCGACCCAAGCACCTTGTGTGAGCACTGTTGATACTAGCGGGCAGCATAGTCCAGTGGTACAGTGCCTGCCTGATGCAAGGTCGGTTTAGGATCGATCCCCGTCAGCTAACCACTGGGGTTTTTTTTCTCGACATAACTATATGTCCGACACCGATATAACCGTAATTATCATGTGCTGAGTGCGTCGTTAAACAAAAAACAAAACAAACAAAACAAAAAACTGTTAATACTACCCCTAAAGGGTCCTGAGATCACTCAATCAAAAAGAGCAGATCTATACTGACATGGCTTTAGATCGCACTAATTTGGGCACAACGGGGACTCTTTTTTTTTCTAAGTACAGGAAGGTTATTTTAGGTCAATACTATCATTATATCAGCTACTGGAGAGTTGTCAATATTCAGAAATGCATTTCTAGCTGTTTTAATGAAAATAAACTTAATATTTCAGTGGTTTTGAGGTGAGATATTTTTAAACTAACAAGTGCTCCCTCCCTCCCTCCTTCCCTCCCTCCCCACTAAGCATACAACTCTGTTCCCACGTTTGATCAAATCTAACAAACTGCCGTTCTATATGATGTTTGCCACATAATTTAATGCTCTGCTGCGTACTTCATTTTAAAGTCAAAATGCCCTAATTTTTCTACCCTTTAAAGGTGCGCCGATAATCCCGTCCCATCTGTTCTGGATGGACAGTTAAGATGTACAGGTATACAGCCATGATGGAAGACACAACGCAGTGTGAACGGCATGCAGTGTATGCTTGAGTGGCTTAATTCCCACTGTTGTGACTATAGATATTAATAATGCAGTATCAAGTGCACTCGTGTGTGCCTGGAGGGTTTCTTATTGCTGCGATCAACGTAATGATGCCATGCGTAACACATTGCACGGTTTTTGCCAGAGGGTACAGAAGGTAAAATTACGTTCCCGAAAATCTTTTAAATTAATGGATATATATTTTATAATATTTAGATAGATGATAGATAGCAGGGATAATAGCTGTGGGTGAGCAAAATATTTCGCCAAATTGTCCATTAAACTTAAAACATTGCAGAAATAAACAGAAGTTTTTTTAATTTATTATTGTCAGTTTAACTGACAATAATAATTTAAAAAACTATTGATTTCTGCAATTGTTTAAATTTAATGGACAATTTGGTGAAATATTTTGCTCACCCATAATAATATTGCATAAAATTATTTCACCAAATGAAAATAAAATTCACCAACTGCTTTCAAAATGTGCAATTGGCTAGATAGTGACAGAAATGCTGTTTAAAATTTGTCAAAGTTCATCATCAAATGCATGGTCCAATTTCACTGCTGGGGCACGTATGGTCCGTTTTGTTTTTATTATTTACCTTCAAAATAATTTTCTGGCAGAAATTAAGTCTGCACTGTCGGTATATACTAGCACGCTACAACAAGACCACTGCTGAGTTGGCACTAAGACCATGCTAAGACCATGGGAGGTGATCATGTGAATTTAGATGAGCGCCCCCTGGTGACATCACAGCACACTGACAGCTAACTGCCAGTTTCTGGACAAGCTGCAGTACAATGGCCCAGCCCTGTTGGGTGTGTTCTGTAAATATCTAGTGATAGATGGACCACCGTAATCTTGCAATTTGCTCGCCTTTGTTTTCACGCAGCCAGCTAGCTGTGGGTTATTACAGAGGCAAAAAGAGTGTTTACTAACAAAAGCTTCTTAGTTCTTAGTATTTATTAGTAGTATTAGTAGTACAATGTATTAGTAATCTGCCTTTCAATATAATACCTGGGTTTCTGCCAGAGGGTAAAATGGGTATGGCGCTATACCCAATTTTTTTTTTTTTAAGTTAACATTTTGACAAAATTAATGATTCTTATCATTATTGTACATGTATGATTTTCTTAACCCTAACTCTAAATGTAACCCATTTTCTATGCTGGGGAGGCCTCCCTTACCCCCTATTGACTGTGGCTGCATCAAATTTCATACAGTGCCATACCCAAAAATGTCTTTCTAGCAGAAACACTGATATTCCAAAGGGAAAGAGGGCAGTGTTTTTATTTAACCACACTTTCAACACATTTTAATTACAGCTAAATGACATAAGACTTATGGTTGGGGACCACACAGATATTGAGAGACGAAACCCGCTGTCATCACTTCATGGACTATTCTTTTCGATTTGCAGCAAGGGATCTTTTATATGCACCATCCCACAGACAGGATAGTACATAATATGGCCTTTGTGACACCAGTTGTGGAGCACTGGATGGAATTAGAAATACATGTACCCTAATAGGCTATTCCAAAGAGATTCAATGTCTGCCATTTAAAAACATTTATGGAATACTATTCAAGATGGGTGAAAACCTCCAAAATATGTGACATAATTAATATGATGTTAAAAGAATTGCTTTTATACCATGATGCATGTTAGGATGTTGACCGATTACATTATGTCCCTTCACCCCTCTTAAAAGAGTATTTCATAAAAAGGCAAAATGGCAGCCAGCACAAATTTTACATGCTTTTTGCCCTATGTGATCTCAGAGAAGTCAACATTGGTGATATGGTTATCATCTAATGTGTGGAATCTGTGTCATTGTAATGAGCTTTTTAAAGATTTTTATCCACAGTTATATGGTGTCGGACATATGGTGGTTAAGGACCACACAGATATTGAGGGAGAAAACCCACTGTCACCACTTAATGGGCTACTCTTTTCAATTAGCAGCAAGGGATATTTTATATGCACAGGATAACACATACCACAGCCTTTGATATACCAGTAGGAACAATTTTTAATATGCACCATTCAGCAGACAAGATGGTACATACCACAGGCTTTGTTACAGCAGCCCCAAGTTCAGACAGCAAATGTTTTGTTAATGTTCACAATGTGGTAATTCAGTTTAATGTATAGCATAAAGACCAGTCTAGTGAAGATCAGCGACGAACTGTTGGCTGATTTTACCTCAGTGGTGGAGCACTGGTTGGAATGAGAAATAGCCTAATTGACTGACCCTAGACTGATCACACATCAGACGAGCGATTTATGTTGGATTCATATATTTTAGTTCAGAGTGCATATTTGAAAACTACGTGAAACCGGGCTAGTTCCAAATCATAGCGGGCAGCATAGCCCAGTGGTACAATGCCCGCCTGATGCACGGTCGGTCTAGGATCGATCCCCGTCAGCTAACCACTGGGGGTTTTCTCGACATAACCATATGCCCGATACCGATATAACCGTACTTATAATGTGTTGAGTGCATCGTTAATTAAAAAAATTAAAAAATAAAATAAAATAAAGTTCGAAATACTATTAGTCTTGTTTTACAAATAGTACAGAACTCCTTTTCATTTTTTCAATCAATCAATCAACCTAAATACAATGTGTATGTATTATTCAATATTCTTGGCTTAATGGGGTCAAAGAATATGTTAAAATATTTGGAAAACAGGTGTTTGTGAAGGGTTAAATGTTGTTTTAAATTACGGTCTCATTTTTAAGTCAATGCAGCATTCTACATGTTCAATTTATTCAACCACAGATGATTTCTTATCTTAAACATTTATTATTAAAAATCTAAACAAATTCATGTATACATGTAATATAATACCAACAGGAAATCTGGCATTGTTGGTCAAACTGGGTACACGTTATTGAGAATCAGGTGTGTGTGAAGGATATTACACAATAGCCTGATTTCTCGTTATTCATTATTGACAAGTCTCTACAAAGCGATCTACATTTACTTGCAATGGTCTGTGGGTGGGGCATAGCCCAGTGGTAAAGTGCTGGGCTGGTACAAGGTCAGTCTAGGATCGATCCACCTTGGTGGGCTCCTTGGCCTATTTCTCATTCCAGCCAGTGCGCCAAAACTGGTGCATGTATATCAAAGGATATGAGATGGTGCTTATAAAAGATCCCTTGCTACTAACGGAAAAATTCAGTGGGTTTCCTCTCTAAGACTATATGTTAAAATTATTAAATGTTTTACATCCAATAGCTAATGATTAATAAATCAATGTGCTCTAGTGGTGTCATGGTCATAGCCCAGTGGGAAAGCATTCGCTTGATGGTCTAGGATCGATCCCCATTAGTGGACCCATTTGGCTATTTCTCGCTCCGGCCAGTGCTCCACAACTGGTGTAACAAAGGCTGTGGTATGTTATTATCCTGTCTGTGGGGTGGTACATATAAAAGATCTCTTGCTGCTAATCAAAAAGAGTAGCCCATGAAGTGGGGACAGTGCATTTCCTCTCTCAATATCTGTGTGGTCTTTAACCATATGTCTGACACCATATAACTGTAAATAAAATGTGTTAAGTGCATTGTTCAATAAAGCATTTTCCTGCCTTTATTAATGAAATGTCTTGTACTCAGTCAGTATAGGTTTTTTGTAGTAACAACTTCAATAAATTTATATGCACTGGATCTATTAAAGTATGAGTTAGGTAAATGAGATTGGGATCAGCAGAGTTATTTGGTGGGGTGGGGTGGATTGGCAGGAATACTAATGGAACAGTATTATTAATACTGTCATATTTATCAAGGTTGGGGGGATAGAGGAATGTTGATTTGTGTAACAGGGAATGTCAGTGAAGCAAATCTCTTCATATTCTCCGATTTACTGTCTATACTAGCCACCAAAAAAAAAGAGTTTGTTTTGTTTAACGACACCACTAGAGCACATTGATCTATTAATCATTGGCTATTGGATTTCAAACATATGGTCACTTTGACAAGGTCATAGAAAGGAAACCTGCTAAATTTGTCCATCAGTAGCCAGGGATCTTTCAAATGCACCGTCCCACAGACAGGATAGCACATACCACTCCCTTTGATATACCAGTCATGGTGCACTTGCTGGAACGATAAATAGTCACAGACAGAATAGCACATACCACTGCCTTTGATATACCAGTCGTGGTGCACTTGCTGGAACAAGAAATAGTCACAGACAGGATTGCACATACCACTGCTTTTGATATACCAGTCGTGGTGCACTTGCTGGAACGATAAATAGTCACAGACAGAATAGCACATACCACTGCCTTTGATATACCAGTCGTGGTGCACTTGCTGGAACAAGAAATAGTCACAGACAGGATTGCAC
>JAECMU010042754.1:0-10333 GCA_016106625.1 Dracogyra subfuscus
TAAGAGTAAGAAAGGACTCGGGGCGGGAGGGGGGGGATATGAGGGGGCGCCGGCCCACACCTGGCAGTGTGGCCGCCCTTTGTTCTCAGTCCCGAATGAGTGAATGTTTGGTATGAGTCTTATATATTTTAAATGAGGGTAGAGACATTGAGTTTCTCACCTCCCCTTTTTAACATATTTATTTAATAACATCCTCTTAGCATTTTGATATAATGTTTTAATAATACATGTTTCCTTTTTTAATATAAGCAGGTTTTAAATGGTATTAATTTAATCCGTCCTTTTTGATAAAATAAAAGAAAAATACCGGACTGATACGTGGCCCCATCCACTTAACGATTAAGTGGTTCCTTGGATGGGACCAATGTTTATATATCAATGACATTTAGTCATCCGTGTGGGTGGTGCACACCTTTGGGGTGTAATGCGTACGAATGCTGGAGGAGGACACGAGGACACATTGTCCGGGACGTCTAATAAAATTTGCAAGTGGCTAAAATTTTGGCTAAGCCATTTTCTGTCTGCTGAGATGTGAACAAACGGTTACATAATCTATCCGACACCTCAAACTTAATTATAATAATAACCAATATTCAATCAGTGTCATAGCGATCTTGCGACCGGCAACAAGAATGTTTTTTTTGTTTGTTTAACGACGCACTCAACACATTTTAATTACGGTTATATCGGCGTCGGACATATGGTCAGCTGACAGGGATCGATCCTAGACCGACCGTGCATCAGGCGGGCACTCTACCACTGGGCCATGCTGCCCGCTACAAGAATCTGTGTCATGCAGAATTCAGCGTAGGCCTTATAATGCTTGTTTATTTTAATAATCAAGGTTATTAATTTTAATGGCATGTATTCAACACGAAGATGTATAACTTGTTATTTTTACTTTGTAAAATCTTTGAACAAAGTAATATAACAATGCGTGTCAATCTGAATACAAATGCCAGTTCAGGACCGAAAGACATGTAGGCTATCTCAAGGTCTGCGTTCAGTCAGACAGAGCGAAAACAAAACGTTCGCTAGACTGGTTTGTACGCTTCACGTTAAACCAAATAGACACAACGAACACCAATCAATTAGTTGACGAACGTTAGGAAGAGCGTTTGTTGGCTGAGCTGAGTACAACTCTCAACGCGAATATACGTCACGCTTCAGAGTCGAAAGACACCCGCGTGTCAAGAGACATCGTTTGATGACTCTAAAACAATACGATTACGCAAAAGTAAATTTGTGGAAAAACAATAATTGTTCGCATCATTGAATACCTAACTGCAGTTTTTGTTTATTCCTTTGTCTCTGTTAATTTTGTACCCATGGTGGAGAACACACATGCAGGTCGCGATCGCGGAAAATGAACATGCAGTATTTATACAAATGTACACTGAATAAAATTAGTTTACAACAATCGTATTTGTTAGCTAATTTTAGATATAAATGTGTAAGACTGTGAGGTGAGTTAGCTGTAAATTTTTATTTTATTAATGTTTTTTTGTTTTTATTTTTTTAGTAAACGGAGCATACTGTGTAGTAGGTATTCTTAGCCGAGGTATTTTGCAAGCAGAAATCACAACAAGCATTTAACACGACAATGAAATCACCAGCAACATCATGGCACAAATTATGAAATTGTTTGGGGTGGGAAATTGATGGGTCACTTAAAAAAAGCAATTCAAACTAACATAAAAATTGCTATTTAAAGAAATAATGAGTTCTATATATATATATATATATATATAAAAACCTTGAAATTTGTATTTGGGAAAAAAGGAAGAAAAAACCCCAAAACCTCCCACCCCCATATATTTCTGGATGTTAATTTAATGTCATAGTCCTTAGAAGTGGGGGTGGGGGGTGTATGGGGAACTGAATATAATGCATAACCCCATCCCCACCCCAATCCCGCTGAAAAATCGAAGACTGGAGTAATATATTAACTGCCCCTACCCACATTGAGGTTTTGTTATTCCTATTTATTCTAGTTTGTACACAATTACCTGAAAAGGATACATTTTCATATTCATATATAAATACTATATACAGTAGGCCTACTGTGTAACACAAATTTGGCTAAAGCATTTTCAGTATGGCTAATCAAAATTCCATTTGGCTAATATTTTGGCTACAGGTATTTTTGATCCAGGGTGAGCCCTGTTTGATTAAAACAATTTCACATATTAATCACTACATGAAGAAACCCCTTTCAATAAAGTTCCAGTAGAGATGAATGTTATACCGTATATATATTATTATTATTAATATATACCATTCGGGTATATATCGTGTCAATACCGATATACTGCACCAAGCAAATTTCAAAATAACAAAATCTCAGTATTGAACAAGGTTATCCGTCATTTAGTAAAGTACTAACAACAATGACATTTCTTCTATAAATAACAATTTAAATACTGACCAGTTTAAGCATCGAAATAAGAATTGTGTCTGTAACCCATTTTCAGGTTACTACAAAATATAGCCTGGTTACATCAAGTTAGAACTGATTTCCTGTTACTACTACTTTTAATGCTTTTATATGTGTGCCAGTGTATTATTGTAGTATAAATGTATTTTTATTGTCTTAAAACACATGTATACTTATTTATAAATATCTTTTAAAAATCCATTATTCCTTGGTTAAAGACATCGACGATTGGTACCTGCTTCGATTACAAAATGTCATAAAAATAATAGACTTGTTTGTTTGAACAGGGGACAATATTTTGAAATCTGAGTAACCGTAAGTCGGTTCGGTTCACGTGGTTTTCACCTAGGTAACCAATTGTTCGGTTACGTGAATTATATTAGTGTAACCCGTGGCTTACTTATCGGTTACCTCAAAATTACGTTGAAATTATATTTGAAATAGTTAGTTTATAGTTCAAACATAAAGTTAAAACAAATACAAAAGAAAACATATTATAAAAACAAATGTCTTTAATGCTTCCTAGTTAACAAAATTATAAAAGAACTGAATATCAGCCCCAGTACTGAAGGAAAATAAAGGGGCATAGCCAGCAATGTTTTTAGCATCTCAAGTGGGGGAATTCGGGGAGGGGGGTCCTAAAATGATTGAAACTCAGGATGCCTATATATACATTCTGAGCCTTTTCTGAAACATTTGTTTTTCGAGTCCGTTTTAATAGGATATTTTTATAAAACAATTACAGACAGCCTCGACCTACACCCAGATTTTGTTTTTGAAACAGATTCATAATCATTTGGAGGGATTCCTTTTTTTCATTTTGTGGTGGCTGTGCTACTTTCATTTTATCGATGGTACTCCTATACTGCACTGACGTTCCAACTGTTTGTTTTTTAAAGTTCCTTATGCGATGTTAGTATTTTTCTATTTTTATGACACTTTTGGATTCCTGTTTACGTTAAAACTGTTTTTAACATATGCAAAATAATAGCCAATCCAATATTATGTCTACATATATTCCGTTAGAAATAAAATAGCAGCAAATAATTTAGCCATCCCTAGAGGTCCGAGCACATTTCTTTAAGTTTAAAACTGTTTTAAAAGTTTAGACTGGTCGCAAGTTACAACTGTTGCAATATGACGTTATCTACTGGTTTGCAGCGCATCAAGTATCTAAAATTCAGCCTAAAACATTTGTCAAAATACTTTTAGTATGTCTGTGTGAATAAACTTCCTGTAATCGTAAAGTTTGCAAGTTTTAATTTCTGAACGTTTACAGGTCATGACGTAACCAATTTGCCGTTCGCGTAAATTTAATTTTGCGTAACCGACACACGAACAGAACGGTGGTTCGCGTGAAATATTGTGCCCTGTTTGAAGTTAATCCTTTGATTGAATGACTAAAGGGTTATTTTCAAAACCAGTACATGTCTACAGATTTAACTGACACTGGTAACTCGGACATGATGTGACACTGTCGGCTCACAACAAGATCAAGGATGCCAAGTGACTGTGTACTGCGAACTTGTAATAGCATCTGTGATTATGTAATGTCGTTCTAAAGAGGTGTTTTCAGACATTGGATGCACGTTTCTTCCTAAGATGCCCTGTGGTGTGACTTCCGGTGTAATGAACAAATTAACATTTATGTACATTTGTTCCTGACAAATTTATGATCAGATGGTGTAAATGTCAAATTAACGACAGTCGTTGTAAAGATCGAGGTCTGACTATGCTCAATAATTCTGCCCAATCGCTACCAAACAGTAGTCGAAGATTCCCGCTCTAAATTAATACAACAATCCTACAGTATGTTTGACATTAAATACCTTTACGTCAATCATTTTCGTATTCCCTAATAACAAATCTTTGAATATTGATCGCTAATAGTAGTAATAATTTACAGTTAGGTATGACCCATATGCACCAACACAAATCAAACAGTAATGTTTTGAGTCACATGCAGTATTCAGTTTGGTCCCTTTATTGTTAAAAAGCTGGTAGTTAATAAATCACATCATCCGTAGCTCTAGACAAGAAAATAAATAAATTCCTGTGTTGTTTAGTCGAATCATAACATAACTATTTAGTAGCTCAGGTAGCGTTAAATCAAGGAAAAATGAAAACAAATGGGTGATGTCCCTTTATTTTGTTTATTTTCAGCCTGTACCTGCCAAACATGGACGAGACATTTGAGAAGCTGCTGTCTGCCGCCGATGTTGAGTACACACAGTGCGAGGTGCACGCCGACGAGATGATGATCAACACCGTGGCCTGCATTGCCTGCCATGTCCTTGTGTGTCCACTGTGTCTGTGCAGCCAGCACCACGGCCATGAGGTCATCAGTCTCGTCAAACTCAGGCAGTGCAAGTCGCTTAGAGTAAGTCCACATTTAGCTCACTGTCACTCAGTGTAAGTCAGCCTTTAGTTCACTGTGACTCAGAATATCAGAGTAGGTAAGTCTTTAGTTCACTGTCACTCAGTGTAAGTCTGCCTTTAGTTCATTGTCTCATGATTCCAAACAAGTCACTCCGAGTAAGTCTACCTTTAGTTCACTGTCACATGTTTGAAGTCACTTGGACTAAGTCTCTCTTTAGTTCACCATCACTCGGTGTAAGTCTGCCTTTAGTTCATTGTCACATGTTTCGAAACAGGACCCAAGTCACTCTGAGTAAGTCTGCCTTTAGTTTCAAGATTCAAGTCACTCAGTGTAAGTCTGACTTTAGTTCACTGTCCCATGTTTTAGACTAAGACCCAAATCACTCTGTGTAAGTTTGTCCTTAAAGTTAGTTTGTTTTGTTCAACACTACCACTAGAGCACATTGATTTTTTTTTTTAATCATCAGCTATTGGATGGCATTTGGTAATTTTTACCTACATGTGTAGTCTTACGACTATAAAACAAATGCTACATTTTCCCATTAATTATTAAGGGATCTTTTATGTGCATCATCCCACAGACAGGATAGCACATCAGGGAACGAACTTGGGATTTTTTTTTACTCGCCAATCGCGCCACTCATAGCAGCACTTTGACTCGCCCGTACAACTTTTGAGTGGCCCAAGGCTGCAATTTGTTTTTAAAATACCTTACTTAAATTGCACTTTACAAAAACATGTTATATCATACAAACAATAATAATAACACAAAAGAAGGAAACAGAACTTGTTTTAGTTTTATAACAAATACATTTATTTCAATAGTTGTCACAAGGTCCACACAATCAAACATCAGGAATTTTTTTTGACTCGCCAATCGGGCCACTCATAGCAGCACTTTGACTCGCCCGTACAACTTTTGAGTGGCCCAAGGCTGCATTTTGTTTTAAAAATACCTTACTTAAATTGCACTTTACAAAAACATGTTATATCATACAAACAATAATAATAACACAAAATAAGGAAACAGAACTTGTTTTAGTTTTATAACAAATACATTTATTTCAATAGTTGTCACAAGATCCACACAATCAAACATCAGGAATGTTTTACCAAGGCATGCTGACATTGGCCCCTGCTTTGTGGACATGGTGCTTTAGTGTCACATCTTGTTGTAAGCAAATTGTACAAAACATGTTCCCGTCTTTATGTCGTAGCCATGGACGGCCCTCGCACCACGATGGCATAAATCTCCTTACCCTCGTCTCGGGTTTCGTACACTTTACTCTTTTCTTGTTTTGTTTCATCTTAAAAAAAAATCTTCGGCTCTGACACACCCGACAAGTAACGCCACATTTTTCCGAAATGACGTTTGCTGCCAATAACGTTTACAATAACGGTATTTCATGTAAACAACACGTGTTCAGTGGATGTCAAAAAAAAAAATGAAACACAGGCATAACTACATCAACTTTACTTTGAAAAAAAATGTTGTCATGAGTGCGCATCTACCGAATACTGTTCAGCATTTGTTACCTACCTTCAAATCAAAATATCCGATTATTTAACACTTATTACAATGTGTAGATACTCTGTGGGTTTTGTTAATTGATATTCCTTTCTTTTGCAGCGTAAACTGCATGATAATCTGAACCAGTTATAGGGACGGCTGAAGAATCAACTACATTCGAGGAAGGATGTGTAGATATTCTATGGCTTTTATTATTTGGACTTTGCTTTGCAGGGTAAACTGGATGACAATCTGACCCAGTTATAGGGACGGCTGAAGAATCAGCTACATTGTACATCAGAGGAAGGAGGTGTAGATATTCTGTGGATTGTGTTAATCAGACATTCCTTTCCTTTGCAGGGTAAACTGGATGATGATCTGAACCAGTTATAGGGACGGATGGAGAATCGGCTACATCAGAGGAAGGAGGTGTAGATATTCTGGGGGTTATGTTAATCAGACATTCCTTTCTTTTGCAGGGTAAACTGGATGATGATCTGAACCAGATACAGGGGTGGTTGAAGAAATCAGAAGAACTACATCAGAGGAAGGAGGTGTAGATATTCTATGGCTTTTGTTAACCAGACATTCCTTTCTTTTGCAGGGTAAACTGGATGATGATCTGAACCAGTTACCGGGACGGCTGGAGAATCAGCTACATCAGAGGATGGAGGTGTAGATATTCTGGGTTTTTTGTTAATCAGACATTCCTTTCCTTTGCAGGGTAAACTGGATGATGATCTGAACCAACTGCAAGTGTTACAGGAACGTCTAAAGAATCAACTACAGCAGAGGAAGGAAGTGCAGATAGCCATCGAGGTACGACACAAGTCACGGATGTCAGTCATAGGCAACAGCTGTAGGCCTCGGGGAAAATATTTGGGGGAGAGAGGCAGAGGATGTAGCCTAGTGGTAAAACACTCACTTGATGCGCAGTCAGTTTAGGATCGATCCTCATCAGTGGGCCTCTGGGCTGTTTCTTGTTCCAGCCAGTGCACCACAACTGGTATATCAAAGGTTGTGGTATGGGCTGTCCTGAATGTGGGATGATGCATATATAAAGGATTACTTGCTGCTAATGGAAAAATGTAGCAGGTTTTCTTTAAGACTAACAAATAACAAATGCGTGACATCCAATAGTCGATGATTAATACATCGGTGTGCTCTAGTGGTGTTGTGAAACAAAATAAACCCCTTTATCTTGAACATTTTAGAGAACTACACGTATAGGAGTATGGGCTCCCATTTCTCTAGGGACAGGGGGGGGGTGTGTGTGTGTGTGTAGTGCAAGCTGGCTCTTGCCTGAATGAAAATGTCTGAATCTGGATAACAACATTTATTCATAATATAGTGTCACTACCAAACAGCTATTAAGAGTTGTAAATTAATTGTTATGCATTTTTACATTGGTTACAACTAATTTCGAGGGTAGATTGATAAAAATACATGGAAACTTGGTCTCAAGTTAGCACATTTTGCCCTAATATCTGTATATTTTTTTTGCCCAATTTTGAGTTCTTGCTCCAGCAAAAGGGTTGGGGGGTGGGGTGGCAAAAAACCTAGGCCACGTCTCCTACGCTTATGGGGAGAGCAATAGTTTTGTTTATATGCTGGTCACTAAATTCTCGTTAAATACTAGTCATATCCTTGACATCAAGTAACTACAGATTAAAATAACAGACACCAAATACATGTAGCCACAGATTTAAATAACAGACACCAAATACATGTAGCCACAGATTAAAATAACAGACACCAAATACATGTAGCCACAGATTGAAATAACAAACATACATGTAGTTTAACATAACAGATACCAAATACATGTAGCCACAGATTGAAATAACAAACATAGTTTAACATAACAGACACCAAATACATGTAGCCACAGATTGAAATAACAAACATAGTTTAACATAACAGACACCAAATACATGTAGCCACAGATTGAAATAACAAACATAGGTTAACATAACAGACACCAAATACATGTAGTCACAGATTGAAATAACAAACATAGTGTAATATAACAGACACCAAATACATGTAGTCACAGATTAAAATAACAGACACCAAATAGCTGTAGTTTAAAATAACAGACACCAAATAGCCGTATTTTAAAATAACAGACACCAAATAGTTGTAGTTTAACATAACAGACACCAAATAGGGTAGTTTAATATAACACACACCAAATAGCCGTATTTTAAAATAACAGACACCAAGTAGCTGTAGTTTAACATAACAGACACCAAATAGGGTAGTTTAATATAAAGACACCAAATAGCTGCAGTTTAAAATAACAGACACCAAATAGCTGTTGTTTAACATAATAGACACCAGATAGCTGTAGTTTAACATAACAGACACCAAATCACTGTACTTTAAAATAACAGATACCAAATAGCCGTAGATTAGAATAACAGACATCAAATAGTTCCAGATTAAAATAATGGACACCAAATAGCCATATAGTTTAAAATAACAGACACCAAATAGCCATAGTTTAAAATAACAGACACCAAATAGGCGTACATGTAGATTAGAGTAACAGACATCAAATAGCCGTAGATTAGAATAACAGACACCAAATAGCCGTAGTTTAAAATGTGCTGAGAGGTCATTAAGAAATCCTTTCCTCTCTTATACTGTAGACTGAATGTCAAAATAACCACCAAATAGCTGACGGGTAAAATAAACAAAATGTTATTTTAAAATGTGCTGAAGAGTCGTTCAACAAATGTCACTTTCCTTGAAATTCCTTTTTTTGTAGTTTTTATGTTTTGGTATGTTAAGACTCTTGATATGTGGTCAGTCTGGGATCGCTCCCCATTGGTGGACTCACTGGGCTATTTCTCATTCCAGCCAGTACACCATGACTGTTATATCAAAGGCTGTGGTATGTACTACCCTGTATGCTCTAGCCCATGAGGTGGCAACATGGGTTTCCTCTCTTAATACCTCTGTGGTCCTTAACCATCATGTCCGATGTCATAGGACTGTAAATAAAATGTGCTGAGTGTGTCATTGAATAAAACATTTCATTCTTTTTTTTCAGGAATCCTTCAAGGATTTGACAGACAAGTTAAATAAAGCCTTCGACCAGCTGCTCGCAGTCATTACCGGTGAGTTGATGTATCATGAAAATCTGTTAACTGGGCTACTCCAGAAACCAGTCTATTTAGATAAGGGCCTCCACAAGTTCGAAATATTGGACACGAGTACTCGAGGGTCAGAATCCACCCACATCTGAGTATCAGACACTTACACTGGACAGTAATGAATGATGGCATAAAGTCCAGATAGAATTATGCATCTTAATTCCAGCGCTGAACATGGATGCCAAATCATGCCATCGTATTGTATTCCACATATTCATCTTTTGTTTTCCCTCCATGTCTCATAGTCCTATATTGTAACCGGAGGCAAGCATAGGACGAAATGAAAGAAAGAAATGTTTTATTTAACGGCGCACTCAACACATTTTTATTTACGGTTATATGGCGTCAGACATATGGTTAAGGACCACACAGATATTGAGAGGAAAACTGCTGTCGCCACTTCATAAGCTACTCTTTTGGTTTAGCAGCAAGGGGTCTTTTATATGCACCATCCCACAGACAGGATAGCACATACCACAGCCTTTGATATACCAGTCGTGGTGCACTGGCTTTGACTAGAAATAAGGATGAAATGTTGTAAACAAAATATGTAATTGAATGACAGTGCTCTTCCTTGCACAGGTACCCTAATTTAGTGTTGGCTTAAATATTTTAGTGTATTTAACGTCTGGCCATGTTTTAGTCTGTGTAATGTCAGGCCATGTTTCAGTCTGTGTAATGTCTGGCCATGTTTTAGTCTGTGTAATGTCAGGCCATGTTTCAATATGTGTAATGTCTGGCCATGTTTTAGTCTGTTTAATGTCTGGCCATGTTTTAGTCTGTGTAATGTCAGGCCATGTTTCAATCTGTAATGTCTGGCCATGTTTTAGTCTGTGTAATGTCAGG
>JAECMU010042755.1:4324-24365 GCA_016106625.1 Dracogyra subfuscus
AAGTCTGTGTAAATCTTCAGACTACAATACCTAGTTTCTACTAGATCTCTTCAACAATTTAACTAGAATTATCATAATATGTTGTAAAAACACAATGAGCAGATCCCAGATCTTTTAACAATGTTTCAAGTATATCACAGATGTTAAGCGACATTAATGGCCCTGATATTATCACAAAGATATACTAGTACTAAATACTAGGCACATTAAAAAGAAAAGTGCAATAATGTAAGGCAATAATTTGGAAATAGCTTTCAATAAATAAAAAAATCCAACATTATTTAATAAAATTAAAGACAATGTACCAATGAAATTAAGCCTGCATTTTGACGCACACTGTAAGTGGTTATAATAAATGCATCAGCTTGCTTGAAGATGAATAAAGAAATTAAACCTGAAAGTTTAAGTGACATAGGACTATTTAAATAACTTTATTATGATATCCAGATTTTAATTCTTTAACAATTAAAAATAACAAGTAATTATAATTTCAGTAATCCCTTAAGAAATCTATAGATAAGAATGATGTATGAGAAAATGGAAAAAATTTACATGACTTTACAAATAAATTTGTGGTTATCATTGTCAGTTATAATTTGTGTGGTTTTATGTGGAAACAATCTAACAAATATCATATAACTGTTTTTAAGCCAAACAGTTTTGTCTATCATTAGTAACTAAAATATTAAGAACTGACCCTACAGAATATATCATTAACATTAACAGCATACTAAACATATAGTAGAAATGCTATCTGATATAATTATGGACTGTAAGCAATAATTCATATATAAATAAATATACAAAATTAATTTTAAAATTATTATCAAGAAAGAAAAAGATTAATGAAATTGTCAGTTATACAACTGTTCCATAAAACGGACAAAAGCTGTTGTCATTTATAATTAATAAACATTGATGAATAACACTGACATTGCTGAACAAATCTATTTAGTCTTCCAGCAACATAGGATTATTCACATTTAACAAGTATTCTGAGAGTACTGCTAAAGCAATACACATTCCCATACCGGCCCAACAAATGTTCAACAAATGTTCGTATATTCTATGTTAAAGGGCCATAATGCTGTGATAAATGAATGAACTGCCATGAAAGTCAAACTTGATCTGTAACAGATAAAGCTATACACAAAATGTTAGCTCAATATACTGAGGCACTGAGAACAAAAAAAAGAGGTAAAAAGTGCCATTTGGTTTAAAGTTACTATTTTGTGGTCCTTACATGCACAAGATGTAATAAATATTATGCAACTTTGCAAACGAAACAATGACTACACAAAATTCTCTATCAACAAGACTGAATATTATACCTGTACTATACACATGGTTATTTGCCATAAAAATATATCACAGGATCATTCTAGACAACAATTTATCATAAAAACAAAACTACACTAATATCACAGCTAATTATGCAACAGTTCCACGGAGGCAGTAAATAAGTTAGCGTCATTTATACATTAACTAATAACATTGATAAACAGCATTGAAACTGCTTAAAAGAAATAAGCTGAGTCTTTGATCATGGTATTTGAAAAGTAATCCCCAAATCCCAAAAGTGTAACCATTATGTATCACAGAACTTGTATAAAAATAGCAGAACAAAAGATTCACAATTTCCAGAAAGAAAACTAAGGAAAGTAGTTACTATGCTAGTCAAATTATACAAGTGGTGTAAATTGTTGTAATTATATCAGTTCCAGTATTCTTTGCAATACATCACTTCATACATAGTCATATGTATTTGGAATATACATACAATGTATTATAGCTCACAAAATACTAAAGTCTATATGTTAAAACACCTGTATATACCACTAATGTAGTGCTCATCTAAATATGTTGAGACTAAAACAACATTACAACAGTACAGAACATTCTACTTTGTTGGCTTATCTCAGATCAAAGGCATAAGTATAATAGTATTCAATTCACTACTTCAATTTGTTTTCAAAGTCAACAGTATCATACAAGTATAATTCAAAATAAATTCCATTTCGGAATCTGTGACTGATTAATATATCCAATATGTCCATTAATATATTTTGGATAAACAGACACACATTATATTTGCACGGAATAGATTCCTTAGACTAGACTACAGGCAAACTGACATAAAATTATGTTAAGTTTGTCCAATTATGTCATTTGTGTAACATTTACAATAAAAAATCGCACTACAGTAACCGTAACAGTCTGAAATCCTTTCAGTCAAACTCAAGACTAAAGAAAGTTTGACTTGAAATACAGTTTTCAAAAACCCATCTTTAGATGAGTTAGTATGCACTAGCCTATGCATGCTGATTTCAAAAAAGAAAAAAAAAAAAAAAATCCTTTTTGCACAGATGTTTATAACTGCAATTCCTCAATCATTGTTTGATGATTTGGTTCAAGTTCATTCAAAAGTTGTTCAGCAATCTGACTTCGAAATCTGCCTCCAACCTGCAAAAAAACACAACAAGACTTTCAGATATCATAACCAAACATAGTTGATAAATATAACAAGCAAAAGTAATACATGTTCCCTACTGGGCCGGACAAACCTTTTCATATTTCCTAAGTTCAGGGGCTATCATTTGGTGAAAAAATTGTAAATAGCCATGAAAGTCAATATCTTGAGGCATTGCAAAAACAAAGTCCAGAAAACAAACTTTCATATCTCTTAAGTTCAAGGGCCATTACTCTGTCAAAAATGGGTAAATAGCCATTGAAGTAAAACGTGATCTGTAACAGTACATAATAAAGAAATACACAAAATTTTAGCTCCATATCTTGAGGCATTGCAGAGAGACAAAAAAAAAACCCACACAAAATAAACACTTCTGGAAAACTATACAGAAATGACAGAAGGATGGACATGAAATCAATAATCCTCTCTGATTGGACTGGCGGCAGGGGACTAACAATAACATTTTCTTATACACCCATTGGTGAGAACATCTGGGTGTTGTTGTTTTTTGTTAACATCTACTAATAACACACATACGTGCAGCCCTTGAAATTCAGACAAGTTTGCTACGGCAGTTATGTGCCGTTGCAAATCAATTTTGCAACGGAACTACGGTGGCAATTTTAAAGAAAAAATTAATGCTGTCAAAATTCTTCACATATGATGCACTGCTGTAATAATATGCTGAAATATAGCATCTCAACTTTACTTTCGTAAGCTTCTATATTGAAATAAACCAATATATATTAATTGAGGAAACTGAGCTACACACGATAAATTTATGCTTTTTTCTGGGATCATTAATTGGACAGAGTTCAGAAAGAAATACCTACAGACTTTTCACCACTCACAGATTTGTGACGGCAATGAAATGCTGTCGCAAATCAAGTTTGTGGTAGCTTTTGCAACGGCATTGCTGATTGCCGCCGCGAATTTCGAGGGTTGTACGTGTGATAACAATTTAAAGATATACGACTGACTGCTCCTATAGATGATGACCAGGTTGCCACTGCTATACCATCCAATGTAAATACAAGCACAATCAAAATTAATTACCCTGTGACTAGAAGTTAACCTGAAATTGATTTGTAGGTAACTCATAAGTTAGCTACAAGCACTAGGGCCATAAATAGGTTTTAGCTGGAAAAAATGTTTAAATTAATTTAAAACCTGGATTTTTTTAGTAGATGTACAAAATATATTCAACTCGCTTTTGCTCATTAGATATGTTTAAAACAATTTGTAAGATAACCAATATCTAATGGCTACTTGTGTAATATTAAAGACAGATCCGGTATGCTATCCACCAACCAGTTCAAATAAATAGATGTTAACAGAAGATGTGTCAGATTATTCACTAACTAAGTTCAACATCATGTCATTAAAGGGGCATACCCCAGTTTTTAAACACTAAGACATAGTTTTGACTATTAGAGACGTTTTTTGATAACTGAAATCATACTTTACTTAAATTTTATTGTTTAAAGTATCCATGTCCGTACATTCGAAGTGTTTTTGGTCATCCTGATGTTTTTTAATATCACAAAATACATTTCTCATATTTTTAAAAAGGCACGTGCCTCTGAGAAGTAACAGTTATGTAGTCACGTTTTATTCTATTTTAGAGGGTATTTCACCATTTCAAAGTCAAAGACTCATGTTTCACTCAATTGTAACTTTATCAAAATGTGTTACAGGTTTATAAATTAAACTAAACGTAATGTTAATTTTCATGAACTGAAACTAGGGTATGTCCCTTTAATTAAGTTCAACATCATCTCATTAAATATTTCAATCTATTGACTAGTTGTTCACTGTTATGAAATATAAAAGAGCATATTTTTTAGTAGAGATGTTGAACAAGTATATCACTTTGATACCATTTTTGTGAGTTGGTATACTAGACATTACATGGCATCAGACATATGGTAAAGGACCACACTGATTTTGAGAGGAAACCTGCTGTCACCAATTCATGGGCTACTCTTTCCGATTAGCAGCAAGGGATCTTTTATTTGCTCTTCCCACAGACAGGATAGCACAAACCATGGCCTTTGTTGAACCAGTTATGGATCACTGGTCGGTGCAAGTGGTTTACACCTACCCATTGAACCTTGCGGAGCACTCACTCAGGGTTTGGAGATGGTATCTGGATTTTATATCCCATGCCTCGACTGGGATTCGAACCCAGTACCTACCCACGACGCCACCGAGGCCAGTTAGCTTAGAGAGAGTCACATGGGAGGGTAGTCTGTATTTGTAATGAATGCCACTTTCTTGAGAGAAAAAAAAGCACTAATTTTAATAAACAAAAGGAAGAAAATAACACAAAACAGGACTGTGTTAGTATTTTAAACCAGTAAGAAACACATATAAAAAAATAAACAGAAATTGTGACTGTTGTTGTCAATGTAACCTCTAAAATGTAAAAATAAAAAGAAGTAATGTTTTATTTAACAATGCACTCCACACATTTATTTCCGGTTATATGGCATGAAACATATGATTACGGACCACACTGATATTGCAAGAGGAAAACTGATATTGCCACTTCGTGGGGTACTCTTTTCAATTAGCAGCAAGGGTTCTTTTATATGCACCATCCCACAGACAGGATAGTACATACCACGGCCTTTGTTACACCCAAAGGACCCACCGCTAGGATCGATCCCAGACCGACCATGCATCGAGCAAGTGCTTTACTACTGGACTACATCCCGTCCCCTCTTAAATGTTGTGCATTGTAATGTATAATTTCTATAAAGAGAATACCATGTTTACAAACGCTGTATTTTCAATTTCAAACTTGCTTTTGTTTTTTTAATGAACAATTAAAAACACACTCATAATATAAACAGTATTTTAATGAAACTCATTTAGCATTATCTATTGGTTACCTGACCTCAATATTTTACATAATTATGTGCATGCAAGTAACTAGCAGTGTTTAATAAAATATATGTAAACACTTTCAGATGAGTTGCATACACATACACCTGTATGAGAATTTAAATTCTATATCAACTGAAAACAAATCTTACCCCATCACCCAACTAATGCTAAGTTAAAAGAAAAAACAAACAAAATATGTAACATTTGAACTTTAAAATAACAACGCGGGCAGCATAGCCCAATGGTACAGTGCCCAACTGATGCGCGGTCGGTCTAGGATCGATCCCCGTCAGCTAACCACTGGGGTTTTTCTCGACATAACCATATGTCCGACGCCGATATAACCGTAATTCTAATGTGTTGAGTGCGTCGTTAAAAAAATAAAATTAAAAAATAAATTAAAAATTAAAAATTAAAAAATAATAAAACAAACTTCACAAAAATAGCAACTAAAAGAAATCAAAATACTTCACTTTGGGTACAATATTAGGCAACTGAAAGAAATAAAACGGTAACAAACAAAAAAAAAGAAAAAAAGAACAACTAAATAAAAGCAATAGAAATAAATGCATAAAACTTTTTAAAAATAATTTGAAGAAAAAAAGTAAAGTAAAAGTAGAAATAAATATACATTTTTAACAAGATTATAATATCAATGAAATGGAACTATGAATCTCATCAAAGACAAGTTTAAAAAGTGATTTGAATAAAACTGGCATACTGGTTCCATCCGGTCGGATCCAGTATTTAATACTGACAAAACTGACTTTTAAGCCCATCCTACATTAGCACAAAGCATGAACAGCACTTTAGCAGTGAAACATCAATGATGCCCACATATGTATCTATGGATGTGACCAGCCAGATATATCTACCACTGGTATTTTCAATCATTTTTCTCAGCACTGACAAAGCACTTTTATAATCCACTGATTAAATATCCTGGACCGAATTTACAAAGCCTGTTTATATCTTACATGAATTTAAAATGCTTAAACTCCTGTGTTTAAGAAAAACAGGCTTTGTAAATTCGCCCCTAAAAGTAAACTGATGGACGGATATATATACAACACAATACCAGGGCTCAAATTTAAGAATTTGCCACCCACAGGGTTAAACAGTCTATGCCAACAAATAACCATGATTTTAAAGACATATTTCAAATGTTAAATACTGGCAGACAATGTACGGTACACAAAGTGTACACATTTTACCATCATTAAAAAGCTTTACCGATGGCAGTAATATTTATCCTGTGGCACAAAAGTGCCATTGGTGATGCTCCCAACCTACAACAATTTATATTTTAATCATGGCAACTGCATTTCGTGCAATCATTAAGTTTGAGCCCTGCAATACTATAAATACGACCTGTCAAATAGAATAGCTACACAGCCGAGGAGCATCTGAATGTAACTGGATATGAGATAATAAAGTGACCTCTTAAGAAAGATGGTCAGTTTCTTACTGTTTTAGGTCTCTGCATTTTTTTCCAATCCGCATTGTTTAACAAGCCTCCTTCTAGTGGTGACATGGCCCGGTTTGAGGGCCAGGTGATAGGTGGAGGCCACACCCCACCCGATGTCAGTCCTGAACGACTGCTGAGAGAGCTTCGCAAACCTCGAGTCCCGGCTGATGTCGCACGGATGACGGGCTTTGCTGGAATAATGGTAAACACAAAACACATAAAACAAAGCTTTACTCTTTTAAATTTAGTAACTCTGCTGGGCAATGGTCAATATATATTTATTTAGCCTTTAATATAATACTCTTTTTTTTCTGCACTAGTCTCCCTATACCTATAAAAGCTACCAGTTTTTTTGGTTGGTCTTATTTAACATACCACAATACATTAATGCCGACAGATGGCTCTGTTGTTGGAATAAACACCTAGTTGTCTTTTTTTTTCTTCAAATAAACATTTTACTCCATTTTTGTCCAATTTGAACAATAAAGATTTTAAATAGTTGTTAGCATTCTCCTAAGAGATTTGGGGTTTTACTCTCCTGAACATTGGTGACAGTCTGTTTCTATGTCATGCTGCTGCCTTACCTGATGCCGGTGGCGTGGCCATGTACTGTGAGCCGGTAGTCATCAAATCCTCATAATCATAAACCTGTCAAGATAAGATGAAGTTTGTTTTGTTTAAAGATACCACTGGAACACATTCATTAATTAAACATCGTCTATTGGATGTCAAACATTTGATAATTCTGACACGTAGTCATCAGAAGAAACCTGCTACATTTGTTCTAATGCAATAAAGGATATTTTTATATGCACCATCCCACAGACAGGATAGCACATATCACGGCCTTTGATTTACCAGTCGTGGTGCACTGGCTGGAACGAGAAATAGCCCAATGGGCCCACCAATGGGGACCAATCCCTAACCGACTGCGCATCAAGAGAGCACTTTACCATTGGGCTACATCCCACCCCTCTGTCACAATAAAGACAACAGAGAGGTTTTACACATTTCTAGTGATTTTCAACAAAGGACTAGTTACAAATACTTAAAAAACCCCACTAAAACTCCTCCCCCCCAAAAAAATGCTAGCTCACGAAACTTTTGTTCCTCGACTGACGTATGTTTGATAAATAGTTATTCTGACATTGGTCAATATATAATATGTATCAATAAATCAATAAGTATATATTAATATTCAACCTGAACTGGCTTTCTACAAAATGCAGTACTATGTAATAAGAAATCTCTACACTGTCACACAATACAGGCTTTGTTTTCTTTTCACTTTCAAGTTTCATGTACAGAAAATAAGTGTAATAAAATGCATGTTTGTTTATTGGTTGTACATGTCACGTGGTTGTAAAATCTCACATATGTAAACAAGGTAACAAAGGTGTGAATCACCAGTCCCAATTAATTAATGTTTTCTCAATGTAATATATTGATTATGGTTTATACAAGAAAAAACAACTAAATAACTATAGGTCAGTGTTACTGTGAACACACTAAAAATAAATATTCAGATAATCAGATGGTATATTAGTCTACAGAATGGTCAGTGTAGGTATACAGCTTAACACGCCTAATATGGGCAGGCAGGCATAATAATACATACATGTGTTTGACCACTGACCATTTTTTCATTTAGTACACCTCTGGCAGTTAATTAAGCTATAATATTATAAATTGCCAACCACCTCCCCATCCTGTTACCACCTCATTAAGATATAGCTTGTTTACCCTTGCAAAACTTGATCTGGGCATTATCAATCACAATATTGGCCGCAGTCGATGGGATTGATATTTTATCCCAAGTCCAAATAGCTTAGTTCCTTACACTTAGTTGTGAAGTTTGGCGACTGTGCATGATTTGAAGCAGAGCAATCTCAAACATGTTTCACTCAACACTTACAGTAAGTGAACACTTAACACAAGGATATGCAAGTTGTATCTTGTTGCAAAATATTCATATTGTGGTTGTAAATAAAAAATGTTTTAAAATTTACAACTTGTTCTGTTTTTTCTTTTGTATAAACAGACTAGTATAATTGAAGTGCAACCCCAGTCATGTTTTGAATTACTGTGTTTGTCTTATTTATCTATTGTTTTCTAATTTAATGCCTTGTTTACTTGCGATAGAGATGTTGGCAATCAAGAAAGACATTATATTTTTTATGATAACAGCTCAGAGATGGCTTGACCTATCTAATATGTGTAGCAGTTATAGTGTTTCACACCTGTAAAAGATCACTCTTTTGTCTATTAATTAATGAGTACATGTAGATCTTGTCAATATATTTGTTGTTATCTGACATGGGATATATCACCGTTCCTGGTGATAATTCCTCACCAAATACACTGAACAAACAATGGCATAGCGAGAAGGGGGGTGGGGGGGGTGGGGGGTGGGGCAAAGGCAAAAACAGGACAATGGTTTAGGACCAAAATGTGACCAAACTAGGCTGAAAAGAAAATGATGTAGGATAGATCAAGCAAAAAAAACCTTTATTTTAAAAACTTTATTCACCTCTATAGGTTGAGCATTTCTTTTACTGAATAATACTAATACTAATAATACAAATGTTTTTAAATTTTTTTTAAATATACACATGTACATTGGAAACACCCCAAAACCAGGTCGGGGGCCAACT
Organism: Dracogyra subfuscus; assembly: GCA_016106625.1. Taxonomy (NCBI): domain Eukaryota; kingdom Metazoa; phylum Mollusca; class Gastropoda; order Neomphalida; family Peltospiridae; genus Dracogyra; species Dracogyra subfuscus. The sequence continues at coordinate 13,809 of JAECMU010042755.1, forward strand.
TCACAAAGGTTTCTTAGGCTCTGCTAGACAACAAAGCATCCTCTTTGCAAGTTTTTTTAGCATGGCAATAACAAAGTCCGACTGACATCCCACTTACCGCGGCCTGCAGCTCATCCACCCTCTGGAAGGCGTCCAACTTGAGGCTGCGCTCATGCAGCAGTCGCTTCTTGATGCCCTCCACATCCTTCTTCACCTTCTCCTGCATCAGCTGCTGCAGCCGCCCCGACCGGTCCTGCTCCTCTGTCAACATCGCCAGCCGCATCTCCTTGTCTTCCAGCTCCTCCAGCTACACAACAACATAACGAGCAAATTATTCTAAGTGACTCTTCCCCAACCCTGGTAATTAATTAAGACAATAGGCAATGTCATGGAAATTGCCATGGTGTTTTCAATTTTTTCAATTTTCCACAAAGTTTATTTTGCTGTGGAAATTTAAATTTTTTAATTTATTTATTTTTGTACTATTGACAAAATTAAACTCCTCTCTTTACATATTAACCATAAACCTGCAACTGTCTAGCCGTAGACATTTTCTTACTTGTCTGGGTTGCTTCATGAAGTATACCGTTATTCCAAAATATAGGTTAACGTAACAAAAGTCTCTATACAAGACTGAGCTCAGGGCAAAAAGATAAATATACTCTGTGTTTGATAACAACATAGCACATTTTAAATTATAATTATTTGGTGTCTAACATGTGGTTATTTTAACACTCGATATAATGAGGAAACCTGCTGCTACCACACCGCTACTTCTACCAAAAATAGCAAGAGATCTGTTATATGCACTTCTCACGTAATATTATACTTAATATTACAATGCTCAGAAGAAAAAAGAAAACCCCTGTAACACATATGTTTTAAGTTAATGTTTACTTTTGTTGATAAACCTTATAAAATTAAATAATATATCTGGAGGAAAAGTAACTTGATATAGTGTGCTGAAAATAAAAGATAGTAATAATTAACATAATACCAGTTTTTCAATGTTGGCTTGTTTGGCTTGTTCAAGTTGCTTTTTGCTACGTCTCTTTTGTTTTAGTTCATGAGCCTTTTCCATCTTAATCTTCAGCTAAAAAAACAGAAAAGAAAATAAAGCCAAACATTAACAAGCATTCTTAGAGTACTGCTAAAGCAATACATGTTTCCTGCTGGACTGAACATTATAAGTTGTAGAAGTGTCACGAGGGGTGAATGGGTTTTTATGTACCCTGAGTGATGCTTCTACAACGAATTTATCTTGCCGACATGTTAATTAATTAACCAATACACTATAATAAAATAACTCCAAGCATTACTTACGAAAAACCGTCCATTCACGCAGATGCAAAAAAAAGCACTTGACAGCGAGAAAAAATAGTTCCATCAACAATAACAGTTATTAACTTTAAATATGTTCAGAACTCACAAAACATTACATTTTATTGCTATGATTGCTTTCAATACTGTTTGTTGTCCCAGCATTATTAGAGGTGATAGTAAACTACTGAAAACGACAGGTGGGGTATATGAGAAAACAATAGTCATTTATACCCCGCCTGGAATTCTCTTACGCGGGGTATAAGGGGTTTGTCTTTGTGTAACCAGCCAATGAGATTCGAGTATTTTACATGAAGGCGGGATAAATTTGTATGTCTCCTCAATTCAAGAGCCATAACTCTATGACAAATTAGTAAATTACCATGGAAGCCAAAGCTGATCTGTAACAGTACACGATAAAGCCATATACAAAAGTTCATCTCAATATATTTAGGTATTGCTAAAAACTTGGCTGAAAAATAAATTTTTATATGGCCTAAGTTCAAGGGCCACAACTCTGTCATAAAATTGTCATGAAAGTTAAAACTTAATGATCAAAGTACATGATAAAGCTATACACAAAATTTCAGCTCCATATCTCAAGGCCTTCTGAAAAAAAAGTTTGGAAAACTATATGCGGGACATACAGATGGACAGACAGACAGAAGGATGGAGATGAAACTTATAGTCCCTTCTGGTTGGACCAGTAGGGGACTAATAAAGCAACCTGATTTAATCTGCATGAAAATCTACCCATAATAATACAATGTTTGGTTAAATCTGACAACAAAAAACAAACATAATAATAAAAAGTAAATTACTAATCTACAGACCTCCTTTTCCAGTCTCTTGCGGACCTCTTCACACTCCTTCTCCGCAGTGGTCAAGGCCTTCTTTATGGCCTCCAGCTCTTGCTGTAACAGTATTGACTTCTCCTCTGCCAGCATCTTCACCTGTATCACCTCCTTCTTGCTGTCGTCAGCGTTACCACTTAGCTCACCAATCTAAACAATAATTAAATGACTTAACTTAGAATTAACTACCAAACACTGATTTGGTGCATAAACAGATATAATTATGGTAGAACATTTCAAATTAATAGTCAGTAATGTGATTCAATACTGGCCTGTCTTCACCACATAGTCAACAAACATTTTGAGAGTTCTACTAAAGCAATACTTCCCTTTATCAAGTACAAAATGGGGAAAATGTAACAAAATGGTCTTGCACTGAAAGTTCCTTTTGAATTCAACTCACCCTAGATTATCTGATTGGTTTTTCCCCCCATTTAATACAAATACTTACTGTAGCACATTATTTACAGCATCATTTAATTAAATTTGAATACCATGGACTAACATTTTTTGCAGCAGTATCATGATTACATTAATTTCAGGATCTATGGTAATAAACACACTGCCCAAACATGGCCTTTTTTGCATGAATCCAAGCTGACATTTGCACAGATAATGTCAAATTACCTTCTTGTGGAAGTTGTTCGTGTAGTGGTTTTGTCTCCAGCGATTCATGGCCTTCATCTTCAACACCAGGCTACTCAGGTTGTGGTTTTCATGCTGCAGGTTTCGCATCTGATCAGTATGCTCAAGATAGTCCAACAAGTGCTGGTGACCTGAAAATAGCACTCCGGTTACAGACAAACAGATGGCACGGGATGTTCTCAGTGATGCACTGGGACTAATTTCAAACCATACTTAGTCTACAGAACACACCGCTTCACTCATTCATTTAGATAGTATTATATTATATATACCCAAAAATTAACCTTCAAGAACATTGTTGTCGGCACAAATTGTGCTTTTACATTGAGACAATTATTTCCCATTCCAAATGACTTAAAACAAAGGCTATGTTATGTGCTGTCCTGTCTTATAAAAGTGCATATAAAAGATCCCTTGCTACTAATAAAAAAGGTAGCCAGTTTCCTCTAAGACTATATGTCAGAATTACTTACATAAACCAGATGATTTAAATATGACACAGCTTATTTTCAGTCTTAACAAGAAATTACAACTGGTATTGTCAATGATTCTAAAAAGGTATCAGGCTGGATATATTCACACACTTCTGCCCCGACTCTCTTTAACATTCTGAGTACTGCAGGCGAGATATCTCGCCCAACATCACACCAGTTGACATACTGTACACTGTATACAGTGCATTTCCCAATTCATATTTCCTGCCGTTTTTCACAGGCCACTACCGGAAACGGAAATATAATTAAAGAAAAAAGATTTCCAGTCAAAATGGTGGATTTGATTTTGATTTTTTCAACTGAAAATACCTTGAAATGTTTAGTTCAAAAAGTGGTTTTCGGCAAGTATTTTCGCTTGACAACAATGGTGGCACGTTGCAGTCATTTTCAGGGATCGATAGCTGATTGTGACAGTAATATTGTGATAATAAATTTGATAGTTTTTCCAAAAACTAAAATCACCAAATATTGCAATATGAATTGTAGTTTGGGTTTAAAAAAACAATTCTGGTCAGAAAACAATTGTTATCAGGAATAATGGACATAAATACTGGACAGCTGGCCACAAATGCCCGTAAGTAAACACAACTTTTTTTACTTTTTACCTAATTTTAATTGCCATTAGCTGATCTAAAAATAATAAAAATTAAATAAAATCCACGAAAATAATACTTACATATATATATATAACTTTTATTTCATGTATTTATAAAACATTTACGTGAATATATGTGAGTAAAAATTATAAACTTGTACCCACTCAACGTGCTTTTTGTTCAAAATTAATCCAGTAGGCTAAAAAAATCCACCATTGTCAAATATCACTCACCTCCAGTACTGCCAGACTTCTTCTGCAGTTCACACATTTCTTCAATCGCAATCCTCCGTGTCTCTTTGATTTTATCATACACATCATCATACAGGTCACCCCTAATGACAATGAAAAACATTATGTTTACTAGTACAGTCAAAATTAATATTCATAATTTTCTTGTGGTCACCAAATGGACATAAAAAGAAAAATGTGGCTTTTGTATACAGGCTTAAATGACTTTATAAATAAATATATCAAACTACTTATATTCCTAAAATCTCAGAAAAAAATAGATTAATTTATAGGAAAAGACAGGTTTTTTTCCCCCTTCAAGTCAGTGTTACTAGAATCCTTATTGCGTATCAATTTATTACTGAAAAAACAGAAGTGTTTCTATTATTACTTCACTGTTGTTACCTCTTTTTTAATTTTTAGATTTAAAAAAAGAAAAACAAAGAAATTCACATGACAAATGTAACGACACTTGCTATGACTAGTATTTCATTTGTTCACCTGAATTCATCAAACTTGGCCCGGAGTTGAAATGTTGAGTTAAACATATTCTGGATCAGATCATCATACTCGGCCTTGACCTTCTCTCTGATATCACGTTCCTGGGTCAAACTCATATTGCGCATTTCAGCAACTTTAGCTCGCAAAGCTGTCACCTCTGAAAGAAAAAAGCTAATTTTATCAACATTAACTGTTATCACGTGCTATCTGTTTATTACATATAAATGAAGATGTAAATGTGAGAATTTATGAATGAACATAATGAGAGGAAGAAAGCATAGGTATTCGATTCCTGGCTGGAGTTTCTGGGTGTTTAGCTAAGACCAGCTGGACAGAATGAGTCATGGCTCTATGCTGTAATGTGTGTAGTCTTTATGTATTCTGTATAGTGATAGAGTAGGAAACAAACATTGATCAAACACAGACCTCCACTTGCTAAAAACAATTTAAAAAAAAGAAGTCTTAAGAGTGCTAGTCTCAGAGCACATTGATATATTAATCATTGGCTATTGAATGTCAAACATTTGGTAATATTTACATATAGTCTTACAGAGGAAACAGCTACATTTTTCCATTAGTAGCAAGGGATCTTTTATATGCAACATCCCACAGACAGGATAGCACATACCACAGCATTTAATAATACCAGTCATGGTGCACTGGCTGGAATGAAAAACTAAAAACAATAAATGTAAACCAAAACAAAGATATTTAAACCACAAAACCTATAGTGGTCGATTCCTAAACTCTACTGTCATCCATGAAACAATTTTCATGACACATTCATTGAAAACTTATACAAGTTCACTCTTCAAAAACACTCTTCTCACCAAGTTAAATCCCATCGCTTAACACAGATACTTGAATGCAATATAACAAAGTTTGTATAGGAAGGTATAGGAAGTAGGATTACAGATGTCAGCATCCATTTCTGCCTGTTTATAAATGAAAAGAACAGTAAAGTAAAGTTTGTTTTATTTAATGATGCCTCTAGAGCACATTCATTTTTATTTTATCATCGGCTATTGGGCATCAGACATATGGTAATTCTGACATATTCATAGGTGAAAGATGAAAATTTAGAAAAACCTAAAAACAATTCTGGGTGCTAGGGCTTCTTGTGGTTCCAGGGCAAAAACAACCCTTAGAGACCCAGAAAAACTTTTACCCATGCATATTTCTTTAGAAGAAACCTGCTGCTGCCACATAGGCTACTCTTTCCGATAAGCAGAAAGGGGTCTTTTATATGCACTTTCAAACTGACAGGACAGCATATACCACGACCGTTGATAAACCAGTTGTGGACCTCTGGTTGGAACGGAAAATAGCCCAAACTGCAAATGGGCCTACTGAGAAGGATTAATCCAATGACCGACTGCTTCACAAGCGGACACGCTAAGAATAGTACCTGCAATTTGTACATGAAAGAACACACACACCCGTCCAAGAAAATTCTAGTTTCGATCTTACCCATGATGAGATCGTGTGCGTGACTTCCCAGCTGATACTGGACGTCCACTGTCTGGTTGAACTGTGCCGACTTCAGCTGGTCCTGGACGTGCTGAATCTCCTGCAGAAACATCTAACTATGATTAAGGCTATCCAGAAGGTGAACTGAGTATAGCAATGCTAAACAATGTCGTAAAGGAACTTAGTCCCAAGATACATGTATAGTTAAGTTTTTTTTCAAATGTCCTTAGTAAATGTTTTAAAGTTAGATCCACAAAAAATCATCAATGCAAAACCAAAAATGTCAAAATTAAAGAAGTGATACTACAAACAACATAAATAATATTAATCAGATCAGTTTAACCGTTACAGAATGACAAAGGCACTGATAAAGATTTTTAAAATGGTTAGGAAGACTTTATAAAGTATAACAAAAGAAACAGATGTTTTAGATATTTGCAAATTATGGAATGATCAAAGTGTTTGTTTTTAAAGAATAACTCTAACAGTGAATGTCGAGTAAATAGCATTAACGTACCATGTAAAGAACACAACAGACAATGGCACTGTTGAAGAATAACTTTACCAATGGATGCACAACAAACAAGATGGTGGGTTAAATGTTTTGAAATCCATGAGCTTGCCGATAGGTTTTGTTTGTTTGTTTTGTTTAATGACACCACTAGAGCACATTGATTAATTAATCATAGGCTATTGGATGTCAAACATTTGGTAATGATGACTCGTAGTCAACACAGGAAACCTGCTACATTTTTCTTAATGCAGCAAGGGATCTTTTATATGCACTTTCCCACAGACAGGAAAACACATACTATGGCCTTTGACCAGTGGTGGTGCACTGGTTGGAACGAGAAAAATCCCAATCAGTTGAACTGCTGATAGATATGCAACTAGTAAATTGATTAAATTTGTTAGAAAAATGCAAAGAATTGCCCACCTTTCCACCCTCCAAAGAAAAACGGAATTCAGTCTACAGCAATTCATGTGCAAATAATTAGAAATATATCCATAAATTGATTGCGAAATAAATTACCAGCTCTTTCTGATACAGAAGGTGGTGATGAACTCTCAATAGGTTTTCATAGTACATGCTATAGCTGTAAATAAAAGAAACAAGAATTAGAAAATATGTTTGTATCTGTTCACACTACATATATCCAAGAAAGTGATACATTAAACAAATATCTGCTCACCAAAGATTACAATGAAAGAATGTTTCAACAAAATTCCAGCATGAATCAATGCAAAGAGATTACAAATACTTGGAATGCAAGTGTATTAATTAATGAGTACAGACATAATTGTGTGCATGTGTGTGTATGTGTGTATGTGTGTGTAAGTATGTGTGAGTATACATGTATGTGTGTGGAGCGAGACGTAGCCCAGTGGTAAAGCACTCGCTTGATGCGTGGTCAGTATGGGATCGATTCCCATCGGTGGGCCCACTGGGCTATTTCTTGTTCCAGCCAGTGCACCACAACTAGTGCATCAAAGGTTGTGGTATGTACTACCCTGTCTGTGGCATGGTGCATATAAAAGATCCCTTGTTGCTAATCAGAAAGAATAGCCTATGAAGTGGCGACAGCGGGTTTCCTCTCTCAATATCTGCATGGTTCTTAATCATATGTCTGATGCCATATAACCGTAAACAAAATGTGTTGAATGTGTCGTTAAATAAAACATGTCTTTGTATGTGTGCGTGTGTGTATAAATTTAGGTATGTGTGCAATAGTTAATTTGTGCAAATTAAAAGATAAAGAAATACCTGCTGAAAAATTAGATACAAATATTGAAATACACAAAAGACAATAATGTTTTTATTTAAATCATCAAGAACCTTTAGACTGAAATGATTAAAAGTGATTGAATAATAAAAATAAGTAATGTAAATTTAAATATTTTACCTCAGAAAGCTGGCTTTTTCTCTTGCCATAACGGCCCGGGAGAGTGATGCACAACATTTGTTGAAGTGTTCCTTTGAGAAAGTAATGGTCTCCGTATCTTCCTTTAAGTTCGACATCAACTCATCAAGAAAGTTCTCTGCCAGGTGGGGTCTCGCTACAGTGTAACTTTCTTTCATCACCTGTACAGGGAAGGAAATGTTTCTTTAATGACATCTCAACACATTACTTACTAAGCATCTGCTAACTATAGGTGTATCATTTATAATGTCACAGTCTAGAGAATAAAACAAGAAACATACCACAATGTTTCATACACATTGATATACAAATGAAAACAATAGGATTTGGTGTTTTTAACCTGTTACATACAGTTTATTTATAAGATGCTAAATAAGGCTAATAAAAACCCCTCAACAAAATCCCAATCCTAAAATAAACAAGGCATCAGAAATAATGCAAATTCCCTTTGCAATTTCAAGATTCTATTCCTGTATGTTCAGTTTCATGAAAATCGGACGAGAAACGAAGTCAGTAGAACAGTGACGCAGTAATTTATAGTTATGGTGCAGTGACTCTGACCTTTGATGTAAAATGTGAGCTCATTCACAATGTTCTGATCCTATTCTTGCTCTGTGAAATTTATGTCAATCTGATGAGAAATTTAATCGCTAGAGCTATGATGTCATAACTTATAATTTTAGTAACAGTGACCTTGACCTTCAATGCAGAAAGGTGAAACCCAAACTCATTCTAGATATGAGCTCATTCCTATGTATAAAGTTTCAAGAAAATCAGATAAGAAATTGCTAGAGCGGTGTCATCATATTAAAATTTGTTGAATGGTATTGTGACTATTAACTTTGACAAAGACAAATGAAACACGAACCCATTCAAGATATGGTCCTATTCCTATATATGAACTTCCTTGAAAATCGAAAAAGAAATGAGTAATGACATATTTTGAACATTACATATTTTCCTACAGATCCACTATCCACAAAGTCTAACTCAAACACCTTCCCCACATCCACCAAACCACCTTGTGTGATCAGTTCTTATGAAACTTCAGTATCATCTTACAGGTTTTTTCCACAGGTCCGTTGGCAATGCATCCTCCTCACGTACTCGTTCTGATATGGACAGTGACGACTCCTTTGCGACTTTCTTTCGTATTTCGTTGATCATGTGACACTCCATTGTTTCAAACAGTCTAACCAGCTGTAAAATACATATCAATGATTATCTAGTAATAAATCTGACACAACATTTCACTTTAGTGAATCAATATACATGAATAGACATGCATGTAAAGAGTTTTGTTTAGACAGTTTCAGTGCTAAATATTCTAAAGCAAAAGGAGCAGGATTTAACTGTCGTTAAGAGAACTGGCCCTAAGGTACTTGTGCCATATGACTGCATTTTCTTGGCAGACCCATTAGGTATTGCCCATCCCAACCAATTCACCACAGCTGTTATATCAAAAGCTGTGGTATGTGCCATTTTGTCTGTATGAAAGAGCATATAAAAGATCCCTTGCAACTAATCGAAAAATGTAGCAGCGTTTCTCTGAATATTACTAAAATTTTGACATTTAGTGGCTGATGATTACTTAATTAATGTGCTCTAGTGGTGTCATTAAACAAAACAAAGGTTTCTTACTTAAAGCAAGACGGTGTAAAAGTTTTTTGGAGGCAGAAAAAGTATAGGACATAAGGCTATATGAATGAAGACAAATTCAGGACTAAATACTATACAAGGATAGCTACCATTTTTTAAAAGTTTCAAAACAATAAAAGTACTACATACCAAGTGTCCGTCAGACGAAAATACTTCCCAATACCAGAATCCCCCTACCCCCACAACTACTGCAACTTGTTCATTTGACTCATTAAATGAATGGATTCTTTTTTTACTATCTACCTGTTTAGCGCGGACTTCAATTTCTGATGCTCCGTGTGGCATGACCAGCATGTCCGTATCGAGAACCTGTCCCTCGTACAGATCTCCCTGTCCGAGACGCCGAGCCACACTCTGCAGTACGGGTAGCAGTATTTCAGCACGGTAGATCTTGCTGTGGACAGGCAACATTTAGTTTATTATATACTCAAACAGGCTTACTGTCATTCTCAATCATAAAAGAAAAGCCTTGTACAAAAATACAGTGTTAAGCAGCCACCAAAGGGAATATCATAAACTGGCCTTTTAAGTAAAACCTCCCAAATCCGGACCCTTTGTAAACCAAAATTCCCTTCAAAATCGATGTTTTTCACGGTCCCTTTTTAAATAATCCCTAACTAAACTGGAAACCTCTTAAAACCAGACTTTTTACTTGAACCTGTGGGTGTCTCAATTAAAGGAGTTTCACTGTATATTAGATGATTAGGGAAAATAAAACTGTGGCCTCCTACCACAGCTTACTAAATGTAACTACTATAGCAGGTTTGACTGTTAAGCTTTCTGCCAAAGGATAAAATGGGTATGGCACCATACCCAAACATGTTTGCAGATTTAAAAAAAAAATTAAGTTAACCTTTTGACAAAATGAATTAAACATATCATTACTG
>JAECMU010042805.1:311-12999 GCA_016106625.1 Dracogyra subfuscus
GCCCCCCCCCCCCCATAGTTATGCCACTGCAAATACAGTTTAGGTGAAAATTAAAATATGCATATCTTAGAACAGATAAAAAAAAGTAGTTTGTTTTATTTAACAACACCACAAGAGCACATTGATTTTTTATCTTATCATCTCCTATTGGACGTCAAACATATGGTACATGGTCATTCTGAGTTTTTTAAAGGAAACCCGCTGTCACCACATAGGCTACTCTTTTACGACAAGTCAATCCTTTTATTTGCACTTCCCACATGCCTTGAGCCTTGCAGAGCATTCACTCAGGGTCTGGAATCGGTATCTGGATTAAAAATCCCATGCCTCGACTGAGATCCGAACCCAGTACCTACAAGCCTATAGACCGATGGCCTAACCATGACACCACCGAGGCCAATCAGAACAGATACATGTCCTGACATGTTAATATAGATCATAATGCAATAAAATATGAACTGTGAAGTACACATTAATCGATACATAAAATAAAATAGGCACTGGTTGGGATGAAAATCACACCTGCATCCATGTGCAGTTGGTCTAAGAATGATCTTCCAGCCAGTGCACTACAACTGGTATATTATAAGCCATGAAATGTGCTATTCTGTCTGTTGAATGGTGCAAATAAAATATCCTTTACTACTAAATGGAAAAATGTCATGAGTTTCCTCTCAAAGGCCATATGTTAAAATGACCACACTGAACATCCAGTAGCCAATGGTTAATAAATCAATGTGTTTTAGTGGTGTCATTAAACAACAGAAACTTTGACTTTGATCCTGCAACCTGTCACACCTTAAGTGAGTGCTTAATTACCAGGTGTGAAATGATATATAGAGGATTCATCACGAGTGTTTTTTAATATGGAAAATATCAACCGAGTGTTAGTTAATCAGTATTTGTCGAGGCTCTGCCGAGACAAATACCGATTAACGACACGAGGTTGATATTTTCCATATTAAAAACACGAGTAGCGAATTCTATTTATCCTATAACACTTCTAAAATAACATTCTAATTACTTTTTTAGTAAATCACAGTACTAAAGTCGCCTCCATCAATATTAACTATGACATGGATATTATGGTAAGTTATAGGATAAAATCTTTTATTACCCATATAGATAAAAACATATATCAAAGTGTTACATACAGATAAAAACCATCTTGGTTCATATCACTGTGTTACATGTACATCCAACTAGAACATCAAATTTGACATAACTCCTTGATGTCATACGATGATGCACATGACTAGCACACTGCAACCTTACCAGAACATTAATCAAATAAGTTTAGTGATATAAACTGGAATTGATTAATGGGTAATTGTTTGGATATTAATTTCGTTACCATTTCGTATCAGATTTATATTCCTTGTGAAATAATTTAAATTAAACATTAACAGAAAATGGAAGCTCATTTAATATTCTATAAAAGTGAGTTACTGAGTTATAGTTACCTTTTGATTAAGGAGGCGGATCTTGTATGCTTTATGCATTGCATTCAGATCTTTTTTCAATATTCCCAGGACACTGGAACATGCATCGACACTGTTAAGACACTTTGTCAGCTGAAAACCATGAAAACAAATATTGTACATCCATTAACATTATTTATGTTCATATATAAGCATGCATATTGTGTTCTTACATTTCTCTGAGTGAATACACTTGTTCATTAACATATTAGCTAAAACAACCAGAATAATCTTCCTGTATTTCCTAATTGACTTTTTATTTGGAAATCGAATGAGCATAGGTTGGTAGGGGGTTCATGGAGGGGAGGTAAAATAAACCCCATTGTTGAGGATAAAACAATTTCTACAGTGCAATACTAAGTTAATCATATATTGGTGCCAAGATAAGATGGTTTGCTAGGTTTAAGTTCAAATCCCCTGCCCCCAAGTAAAAAATACAAACCAACCCCAAATTCTTCTGTTGTTAGATGTCATGTTGTGGAATCTTCTTAAACAAATCTTAGTTAAAGTTTTTGTAATTTACATACCGTACATGCATGAAAACCCACTGTGCAAGATTTTTGCATGTATTATGGGTCAAAGTTTACTGACCCAATTAAATGTTGAGAAGTCATCCATGATCAAAACTTACTAAAATAATACGAGACTAGCAAAGACTTACCAACAGTTTACTTGTTCTTAATTAATTCTGTTGAGTATATGATTTCAACATAGAATTTGTTATGTTTGGCAGGTTTTCTGCCAGAGGTTAAACAGATACGGCCTCATACCAAATGTTTTTGCCTACCGGTATTTTATTAAAAAAAGAAATGTAACGTAAGTAAAATTGTTGACAAAATTAATTATTCCTATTAGGAGTTTCTTAACCCTAACCTTAAAATTAACCCATTTTCTTTCTGGCAGAAACACTCTTTGGGTATGACAATTTTAATACAACAGTTTTAAATCTTTTAAAATTAACTTGCATCTATTTTTAAGAAAGTGAATACCATCAATTAACAGTAAATATTTACCTCTGGTCCAATACTTGTCATATGATCATCTGCATTTTGCAATTTGTCCTGCATTACCTATGGGATAAAAGCAAAAACATAAACAATATAAGATGTGTTGTGAATATTTTACATACTACATACATGGATGATGCAAGTTAGAAGACTGAGACTGCTGTTAAATCAATCATAAACTGAAACTGAACACAGCGACGACGGAAAGAAAGACATGTTTTATTTAATGATGTACTCAGCACATTTTATTTATGGTTATATGACATCAGATGTATGGTTAAGTACCACACAGATATTGAGAGAGGAAACCCACTGTTGCCACATCATGGGCTACTCTTTCTGATTAGCAGCAAGGGATCTTTTATATGCACCATCCAGACAGGGTAGTATATACCATGGCCTTTGATATACCAGTCGTGGTGCACTGGCTGGAATGAGAAATAGCCCAATGGGCCCAGTAACAGGGATCGATCCCAAACCAACCATGCATCGAGTGAATGCTGTACCACTGAGTTACGTCCCGCACCTAGCGATGACGACAATGAGTAATAGTGTAACAGTTATTGTCTCAATCTGACCAGACTTTCTGCCAGACAATAATCTGAGGATAGATACTGACCCCCCCCCCCACCCCCGCAACCATAAATGCATCTACATGTACTATAGTATGTCCCATAGGGAACACCATGTTTTATAATATGGACTTCACTATAAGTTATTTATGTCTGAGTCAAATGATTTGTAAATTGGACACAAAAATAGGACATTTTTGTTATTTCTAAAAATCCGTTGCTTTTCTCCTTACGTCAAACAAAACTGAAATTATTTACAAAAAAACATGTTTACAGAATGATGGGACAGACTATAGGTGGTTCTACTGTAATTGTTCCTACAGTATGGATTAATGTCAATATTTTGAGGTTGATGTTTATTTCAGAACTAGCTCTGGGTTAACACAAAGTTTCAACAAATTATCTATTAAACTTAAAAAATGGCAGAAAACCAGTTATTTTTTAATAAAATGTCGTAAACTTATTTCGCAAAATAAAAATAAAATTTAAAACTCACAATTGGTGAATTTGGCGACTGCCAGAGTTAGCCCTGTACAGTTTTCATGTGTACATCAAGAAAAATGATATTAAAGTTATTAAAGGTAAACGTAGCAATTTGTGGGGGTCTATATTCCAGTGCATATAACAACAGGCACATATGGTGCTTATAATTGAAATCCTTGTTATATTTATATAATTCTAATCAATTGTGTAATCGAATCCAGATTGGTTGGTATAAACCTATGATCAATGATGAAATTCTAACCGTTTCCCAACACTATACATGATGGTCATTATATATAATATACTGTTATATACATTTTGTATCTTACCTTTATTAAATGACTGTCAGGATTTGGTTCATTTTGTCTTTTGGCAAACTGAGAAAGAAGAAAAATTCAATAAATGTTTTGTTGTTAAAAGGTTTTTCCTATATTTATGCAGAGTTCTTGTTTTTTAACCAGCTACCAGTATTGACAATTAAGACCAGTTGTCAGTAAGGTTTTATTTTCAAGATTTCGGCAATTAACCATTTGTTTTCTGTATTTTAAATTAAAACAATTTAACTTCCTGTACCTTCAAAATCACTTGTTTTAAGCTTTCAAAACATGATAATATCAAATATGGGTAATAACATAATATCAAATACAGCCATAGCTCACATAGTCTGCATATGATGAGATTTTTGTCATGCATGGCCAAAAATATCGAACACGATAAGTATTTTCCTCATGACCACAATTAAAAGACGAAACACTCCGCAAAATCATCCACACATGAGAGCTATCAGGTGAGCAAAAAGTCTCAGTTAACTTTAGATCACACTGAGCAATTGACCATTGGCTAAATAAAATTGCAAGTTACTTAAAATTGGGAACAAATATGACAGATTTTCCTTATTTGTGATAGGAAGAATGGCACTGGGTATATTATATATGGGTCTAGCAAAATGGGTGACAATAGGTTGGTAACAGTATACAATGTGTAGAAACAGTAATGTATAATTACTAGTAATTATGGAATGGTATATTTTAGGTGTCTTGGCCTTACATCATTTTTCCAATTTGAATAGCACTTATTTTTACAAAAATTGTCTTCAAATCCTAAGGTCCAAATGTTTTTCCCCCTAAATAAAAAATGTTAGAAGTTCATTTTTATTTTTATAACAGACTTATGCCCAGAAGATATTAGCCAACAAATCAGGCTGATTGGACATATCACTGATCACAAATATTAAATGTCTCTGTTTTAAATCAGTGATAGAAACATTAATTGCTTTTTGGATGGTGTCTATGCAGTCTTAGAGAAAACACACACCAACAAATATATGTATGACCGACTCCCAAAACATTAATTGGCTAAATTGTTGATTGACAAATGGTCTCATGCATCCATAATATATCTCTGAATCCAGAACTGATTCTTCTTGGAATAAAAATAATACAAGAACTGACTGGCTTTTTAATGGCTTTTCATTACTTGCAACACTCTGTATACCGGTACAAATGTAAGATATTAAATTAAAAATCGTCTTTACACATTTCAAACTTGTGTTGCATTTCAGATATACATGTACTGTAGACAGAAAACTGTACATATTTAAGTAAAAACTTAGTTAAGTTGTTCAAGTTAACTGGGCTATATTTTTGCTTCTCAGCCAAATCTATAAAGTGCTTACTGTAGTTTACACATAATAATATATTGTACATACATGTATGGTTTGGGTAGCTTTAAAAAAAATAAAAAAATAAAAAAAATAAAAAATAAATAAATAATAAGTTTATTTATAGATGGTAGCTCAATTAGTTCTAGACTATTCTTTCATGAGGCCTTCTTACTAACATTTATAATAATAATAATAATAATAATATTATTATTATTATTATTTTTATTTTAAAAAAAACCCCTACCAAAACCATACATGTATGTACAATATACACAATCATAAAACATATTAAAACATAATTATAGAGAAGTGCAATCATGTTTCTAAGAAGTGTTTGAAAAAAAAAACATACCAAAAAACAAAACAAAACTTAAACTAGCACATTTTTAAACATCATTAGGCAAACTCTTCCAGATACCAACTCAAGAAAATTGAAAGCATTTTTTTGTAGTGCTCTATTTTTGGTTGGGTGGCTAACATATTTCCATCATCAATGGAGCGAGGCAGCCTTCTCTTTTAATTTTGTTCTAAGGATTGCAGCATTGTTAAAGATATAAAAGTTTGATGACACCACTATCTAGAGCACGTTGATTAACTTAATCATCGGCTTTTGGATGTCAAACATTTGATAATTATGACTCCTAGTCATCAGAGGAAACCCGCAACATTTTTCCATTAGCAGCAAGGGATCTTTTATATATATACTTTCCAGTAGACAGGAAAGCACATACCATGGCCATTGACCAATTGTGGTGCATTGGTTGTAACGAGAAAAAACACAATCGGTTGAATGGATTCACAGAGGTGGTTCGATCCTGTGACAAAAGCACCTCCCGCCCCTATGTTAAAGATATAAAACCAGTTTTAAAAACGAGAAACAATCATAAAAATCAATCTAACAGCAGTTGTGTTAAGTAAAACAAAAGATAAAAGTTATAAACCATTTTGATGCAGCTAAAATAAAGAAAAGGAAGAGAAATAATATTAAAAAATTGATCTGAGCATTTAAAAATTTGAGCTGAATGCTGACACCAGTTGTGAGTGTAGCACTATCAATGGGTGCCCCCACCCCCTAAAAAAACCTACCCAAAAACCCCAAACCACCAAAAACCACCAAACAACACAAAAACAAACAATAATATGACTATATATGGAATTGTATAATAAAAAAACATATGGGAACTGTATCTTTGATAATTCACACCCGTTATTATATGGATGTTTTCCACCTTCAGTGAAACCTTTCAGTACAGTAAAAACAATGCGATGCTCATTGCACATATTTTCCTCCCGTCTCGCATCACAAGTAAACTTTTTTGAAACTGTTGCTATTTTAACAATATTTGACCTATGGACCTAAAATTACACAGTAATGTGTGTAAATTAGAAAAGCTATAGTCACCTAATTTAAAAAATAATTCCATATTCAGTATAGGGTTTTTCCCCCGGGACACCCAATATATTACATCATTACTGGAAAATGTAATTACAGTACCACATTGGTTGCTATATTCTTATATTCTTCAGTCTTGGTAAAGTGACTACCAATTTCTTCAAACATGTTCCAGTTATTGTTTGGTAATGTCGTACCGACTCTATCAACATCTTCTACGACAATTTTTGGTACTGCAGATGAAACAAAAGAAATGAGCTTGTAAAACACACATTTTATTAAATTTCCAATTATTAATTTATTTTTAGATTTTATTTATGTTTAAAAAAGTATTTTATGAAATATGTATGTAGTATCTGTGGTGTAAGTGTGTTCCACAAGCATTATATTAGATTTAAATAAACATACACGTACATTGTATACTGTATGCTCAATGTCATAAACAGGACTTCTACATTATGGTAGCCCCACTCCCGTGTCTAGTGATATTCAGTGTTGGACTAGTAAATAACTACTATTATTTGCCCGACAGCTAGTGAAAACAAAGTTGTTAAATACTGCATTTAAGTAGTCTATTTTGTAAATATGAATATCCTGGCCTTACTCCTACCTCCAAAATCTAACTCTATCTCCCTCTTTGGGTGGCATATCTGATTATTACTATTAGTAAAATTGTATTTACAGTCAAACCTGTCTAAGCGGCCACCTGTACCCAGTGGTCACCTGCCTTAAGCGGCCACCTTTTTTCTTCCCTAACAATTTATAATGTAAATGTACCTGTAATAAGCGGTCACCTGTCTAACACAGCCAGGGGCCACCTAAATCGGATCCCGAATCACCAAAATACCTGTATTAAGCGGCCACTTACTATGACAATACACCACATTAAATAGGAATTAAATAATTAAATGGAAAAAGAAATCAAACTTGTTGATAATGGTTAATTTAAGGTCTCACTACACGGTTTCCTCATATGTCAAAGGTCAGTGATCATGGAGCACGAAAGTGCGTACTTGTATGCCTGTCTGTGCCTCACATATTCACTTGTAGAAAGGGTGGACCATAAAAAACAACTGACCAGTTTGATTGGCTGTATATTTTTCTACCACATTTTGTCATTGGGTGCATTTGGGGGGTTTGTGTTATTTATAGAGTGGAAGATGACCTGTGTGGGTGGGCCGCACCGTTTTGTAATCATCCGCGGACTGAGGTCAGTTTCAGCCAGCTACTGAAAAACTGAGATGTAAATGCTGTGATTTTTGAAGCCAAAATAAATGAAGATTTAAATTATCTTTGTAGGGGTGTGTGACATTAGGCACCACACCACCATTTGTCGTGTCGTTACTAGTTGTAGCAGCTTCATATAGTCCGGTTTAGGAAATAGGTCCTCATTAGAAAAATAATAATAAATATAAATAGTTATTTTTCAAAGTTTTCTTTGATGATTACAGGTAGATTGACCTTTGTAGTAACTAATGACCCAGTAGTTGTACATTATTTGATATTGTCATTACTAAGGAAAAGCATTTGTAATTGTGCTGTCCCAGTGGGCACACGACGTTTTTTAGACGTCTATTCTTGGTCATGTTTAGGATGCATATTTTAGACATCTTTTCTTCGTCGTATTTTGGTCGTTTACACGACGCGACATAGTTACTTGGAAACTACATGTTTTAGACGTCTATTTTTGGTCATGTTTGGGATGCATATTTTAGACATGTTTTATTAATTAGTTCTGATATCCATATGGATAATGAAAAAGTGCATAAGACCAACCAAAAAAGAAAAAATTAAAAACATTTGTTTACATGCATAATGGAATATACTAGTATATATTTCTGTAGAATGATCCAAAACATGTTTTGAAGTACGTGGAAACTGTGTCAGTGCATGCGCCGATATTTAAATTGACGCAGTTAGTAGTACTTTAGCAGACGCGGTGTAAGAGCAATACATTGGAATAGTGTTGATAGGTATGTCGCCTTTATTAATATCAGTTATTAAGTTAATTACCCATAGAATCAGATTAAGTACAGATGTATGTTGGACATTATGCCTTAAGACGTACAAAGCTGAATGAATGTAATTAAACTGAATGATAATATCGCCGATCAAATCCGGCGCCATTTAATAGGGTTTTTTTTACTGTGATTTTGTCCAATGATCAAAGTTTCTTTGTTGTTGTTTTTTCACTCTCTTTTGGAATAGTCTGTATGCCTGTCCATCTGGTTGATAACTAGGCAGCTTGGTATCGGTAACAACAAATGTCTTGGCAACTTCCTCTGGGCATGCTTAATAAACACTGACAATTGTTAACGTGTTCTTATTGTTTATTTTTCCAAACTGATCAATATCTTAACATTTCAGAGATTGGATTCAGATATATCACTCTCCTGTACTTGGGTCTGTGGTATAAATTATAAAACTGTCCTGGGATTCCTGCCAGATACAGATGTCTGAAACATGTCTAAAAGATGTGTTGAAAAAGATGTAATCAAAAAGATGTCTAAAAGGCATATTATAAAAGACGTCGAAAAGATGTAATTAAAAAGACGTCTTAAAAAAGATGTCTAAAAGATGTATTAAAAACGACATCTAAAAGATGCAATTAAATGACGTCTAAAAGACGTAGAAAAAATATGTCCAAAAAACGTAGTAAAAATTACGTAATAATTTCTTTCATTTTCAACCAAGATTTGACTGTTATTAGACGTCGTTAAAAGACGTCTTTTTGACGTCTATTTTATGCAATTGTGCCCACTGGGGTGCGGTCAGATGCAAATGGATGCATAATAGCAAAATGAGACGGGGCCCCGACATTTGGATGGATAATGAAAAACTTTTGTGGTCAACCCCTATTGATTTTTTGCATGCCAGTCGACGAGTGAATGTAGGTTCAAAAATTGGTAGTCACTTAATCCTTGCGATATCATGCTATTTTTGACACAATTTAATCCGAGGCAATATTAGCATGTAGATACATTGGAAAATAAATGGTGGTGCGCAACCATTAGTGCCAACGAGAACCCGTTCTAGTAGGTACTTGGGCTAGAAGTTGGATAGTTTAACATGCGTTTCAATGGGAGTGAGTTTCGGTGTAGTGAGACCTTAATACATTACATTTGCATTATTTCTGCAGAAGATGACATGTCAAAAGTTGATTTATAGTCAACTGTGAAGCACACATCCATTGATTAGCAGTACAGAGGGTAAAACAAGAAACAACATGAAATGGTCATAAATAAAACAGGTAATTAAAATGCACTGTGATCATATGGTCCATATCATTTGTCTTTCATGAACATATCTTCCTCGAAGTGTCCAAAATATTATTAAATTGTGATTTTTTTTTAAACCCCAAAAATTATTGCAACAAAAAGGTTTGTAGATATTAGGAAAGTTATATACATATATGCAGATTAATTTTTTTTTTTTTTTTTAATCAGTATTTCAGAGAGATGACTGATCAAGTAAATTTGATTTTTGTAGATATATTAATTATCTGCATAATGAAAATACAAAAGGTTAAAGTTAATTTGTTTTGCTTAACAACACCACTAGAGCACATTGATATGTTAATCATTGGCTACTGAATGTCAAACATTAGCAGCAGTGTATCTTTTATATGCTCCAACACTGGCAGGATAGCACATACCACTGCAAAGGCGTAGTGCCAATTACTGGCAATATGCATGTGCGTAATGCAACAAAATTCTGGGGATAGGTTGAGACTGTCTGTAACTGTTCTATAAAATATCCTCTTTCCTTTGTCAGTAATTAAGTTTCCCCAATAAAGTGGCATATCAATCCTAAAACTGACCGTGCATCAATCAGGCACTTTACCACAGGCTACATTCCGTAACATGCAACAGGTATTCAGGCTCATAGGAATAATATCTGGAAATGTGGGGCATAATCTCTAGTGGAGGGGGCACGGTCTCTAGTGAGAACGCACAAGCCAGATTTTTACATTTATTTCAATAGAGCTGGACTAAATAAAGAGAATACATTTTTATACTCCACTGGGGGAGTCATGAGCCCACTACTCATGATTTCTATGGGTCTGGTATTAATAGAATCTATCACCGTTGTCAGGTATAGATAAGGGAATTCCAACCCGCAGGACAAAATGTTTTGTGAGGGCCGAGGTTTACCAAGGCCCTTACAAAACATTTTGTCCCACGGGTGGGAATTCCCTTATCTATACCTGACAACGGTGATTGATTCTTTTTCTTGCCCACTTAGTAACTAAAGCAAAAATACACCTAGTTGTTACTTTTATATTGCCATCGCTCCCTTCCATTCTTGGCCGACTGTAAACATTGAGTCTACTGACTCCTTTAATCATACATGCTAAAAGGTAGTCCCATTGGACAAAATAAAATAATAATAATTTCACGATTAAGTTCAAATTTTTAATTTCATTAACATAACCCTTTGGAGGATTATAAAAATAAAAATAATACAACATGAATTGGCAGCTTCAAAATAGAGTTGTCTCCAGTTATAAGTAGCCTCATAACCGCGTATGTAGAAATTGTCTATACCCATGGGTAAAATAGATTTATCTAGCATAGTGCAAAAGCTGGATAATCCAGTCTAGTGGGAAAGAAAAATTAATCTACTCACATACAGACAGCTTGATAACATACCGACAGAAAAAGAGTAAACAAAAAAAACATGTAAGAATATTATTCATTCAACAAGACTTACACATGAAGCATTTGGCAATTAGAAAATAATGTACAGAATATTGTATTTGTGAGCACAAACATTCAAATAAAACACTTACCAGAAAGGCCCGAGCGAACGTTCTGTGGTTGTTCAATTTCCTATAAATAAAATGGATGTACACAAATAATCATTCAGCTACTAAAACCAAAAACCTTACAGGCTTGTTTTTGTAGAGGCTGATTTTAAAGCCGAATTAAAGAAAATGCCAGAATCTGGATAAGAATATTTATTCATATTAGCATACTGTCAAGCAGCTATCAGGGTTTCTGCCAGATGGTAAAATTAATTAAATGCTATCCCAATATGTTTTGCAGAAACAATAACAGGATATATTTCATTGGAACATATAATTTTATTTAAATGCTCAGACACTATGATCCCAAATATTTTTGGAAGAATTCAATTTTTTTATATCAACTCAAGTATGCATGAATGATGGTAATGGAGACCAACACATTTTTATCACAGATGGCTGGGAAATGTGTCTGAAAAATCTTAAATCCAATTTCTTTCTGAGGGAAGCCATCCATACATCCCATGAATTGTGGGTGTCAAAGGCACCTGCATTCTAAAAACTCAATTCTATAGCCATACCAAAATTTTTCTTTCTGGCAGAATCCCGGGCTATATAGGTATATGAAACAATACACATCTAATATGGTGGGTAGAACGATGGAAATACATGGTGAAAATGTTTCAGGGCTGCTAATTTTACTCAAATGTCTTAGTTTTTGCACAGAAATTTAGGATTTCTCCAGGAATGAGTTGCTCCCCCACACCTAATTTCATATGCCAAATGATGACTAGAGTTTAAATACTAGTATAAATATACAGAAAAGGGTGTATTTGGTTGAATATCATATTATTGTTTGTGAAATACAATTTTAAAGCAATAATGTCATATTTGATTCTCATATTATTGTTTGTGTTAAATAATTTAATTTTAATCAAACCCAAACATAACACTTACTTAATTAAATAAAAAATGATGAAATTATATGTTAGCACTTGGCATGAACATGGACTTCCACAAAAGATGTTTGGAAATATATACAACAGAAATATAAAATCCTTCTCTACAATAGTGTCTTATCAAATCGTAAACTACCGTAGTTCGGAGGTGCTGGGGGTACTGCCGATCCCAACTCTCAAGTTGGTGTGACCAGAGTATGCTTATAGCCTCCTCCCCTTCCCAGGTAACCAGCAATCTAAATATGGATTTGAATAGAGCATGCTTATAGCCTCCTCCCCTTCCCAGGTAAAGAGCAATCTAAATATGGATTTGAATAGAGCATGCTTATAGCCTCCTCCCCTTCCCAGGTAAAGAGCAATCTAAATATGGATTTGAATAGAGC
>JAECMU010042880.1:0-19442 GCA_016106625.1 Dracogyra subfuscus
GTTTTAAAATGGAGGATATTGAATTAACATTCAGTGCATGTCACTTGACGATTGTTGATGCATACATCAATTCTGGAGTGTCACCCTAGTACGTCTGCTTAAATGTCTGTAAATGTAGCGCCTATATGAAGTAAGTGATCTGAAAAATATTTATTTATTTTATTGGCCTAACTCTTTTTCTTTCACCATTTTAATTATTTTGGTTTAAATTCAAGCTTGTCTGTCATCCGAGGCATTATACCTATGTTTGCTTCTAACATTCAAACAAAGTACCTTTTGACTGCATAATAAATCCACACACACAACTGTGACCCTCCACTACAGATTGTACCCCCCTATCCCTGATTCTAATATTTTATTATAGCTCAAATGCCATACGAATCATTTAATTTTTCTTCAAAATACTAGACAAAATTTTATAATTGACTAAAATGGAATCCAAAAAAAATCCAGAATGTAGTTATCCGTATGATGCTTTATAAATATTTAAATCACGTTAAATACAATAAATATCTGCATACATACATACACACGCGTGCACACATACACATATTATCATTTCAGCCCATATCCGATATTTATTGTACTAGTATACGAATCAGAACTGATGCTGTTAACAAATAAAAAAATTTCATGATAAGCAATAATACACAAATGTCTCCAATAAGTATTTGCTGGATGTTTACAGAAGTTTGGGGTTCCTGTTGATACAGTAGTTAATAATAGAGCTAATTCACGTTCCTATTGTGTGACCTCCCATTGTCAATGCCCCCAAATTTGTAGACAGGGCTATTTTTACGAGATCTCGAGTCAGTTTACAACTAGCGTCCACCAATTGCCCTGCTGCATGCACATGTGCAGTGGAATGTGAAACGGGTCCATTTACAAGTATGATTTTCAGCCACACACTGTTAGAGGTTTTGTTTTCAATTATGTATGACTAAATAAATAATTGAATTGATCACTTTTGGAACATTAGATCCTCAGTTGTATATTGGTTTTAACTATGTTACTGACTGGCATTGATTGTCTATGAATTGTTGGTTTTACTTTGTCTACATACAATGATACATGACAGTATTTCTCAGACATGTTTTATATTATTATTAATTAGTTTGATTTCATTTGATAATTACACATAACTGATTATTTTGTATATATACAGTTACTAATTGTTCTATTTATATTGGTTTACTTCCAGAAAAGATGTTTCGAATTACCTTCTGAATAATAAGATCTTATATTTTCGACGGATGAAATAAGTATAAACCATGACAGAAAAGACGCCTAACATCAAACCGAAGTTTGTGATGTTGTTCAAAGCTCCCAAAGAAACTGAAGAAGATAATTTTGTTGTGGTATTGTTTTATTCATTATATTTTTGCTCCTAAAATATATACCATTGATTACTGTATTTAAATTTAATTTGAAAAGTTTAATTCTATTCTTGCATATGAATATTATTTCTTGGTCATACTCATAGACAACAATTTATTTTGCTATATGTTTCTCTATAGTCTTGGTGGCTATAACATTTTTATTAATATTAGCAGGCTCATAGATTTTTTCATAAAACCTTACAGAAATAACTGTTTTCTTTTCTTGCAGCATCTGAAGAATGCAGGTTACAATGCACTCAGCATCCCAGTGTTAGCATTCAAGTTTGTAAACACTGAAAAACTAGCTTCCTGTTTGCAGGAACTTGACTCCTATTCGGCTGTTATATTTACCAGTCCTAGAACCGTCCAGGCTGCAGTGCTAGCAGCAGAACACATCCAGTGTGAGTTACAGGGTAGTCCAGTACCATGGCATCGAATCATATCACTCCTACAGGACCATAGGAACTTAAGGCCCAAAACCTTTCCCTTTTTTTATGCTACTACATACGTGTGTATATATCATACCAAAAGATGTGGTTGCACACACACACATGCACACACACATGTTCATGTATATATAATACCAAAAGATATTGTTGTACACCTACACATATAAACAGATGCATGCGTGCATACACATACACATTCAACACACACAAAGTTACTTCACATATAATTCCTACGGGCCTAGGCACATGCTTAGAGTCTAGACTCAAATCTCTTAAGATGTCACACACATACAATTTGTATGGTATTGTCATGGTGTTATATAATCTCTCACACTATTAGAGTTTGGAGGCTAGACTTTAAGAAGTTTTATGAGCATCAGGCCTGTTCTATAGTCCGAATTGAAATCTCTAGTTCAAGTGTACAAGAACTTGAGCAATATATGGTATCAGTAATAAGTTCCTTACTTGTGAATTAATTTGTAAAAAATAGAATACAGATAAAATGTTGTGGAAATTTTGTCAAGTAAATCATATATCAACAAATATTTGAATTTATTATGTAAGTTTGTATAGCTCAAAAGATTTAAATTTGTGTTTAAAGTACTTGTGATGATTATTTAGTATTGGCCTCTTGATATAGCAAGACTGATAGTTTTCTTCACATAGTGTTCGTGCAAGTCCAGTTTTGCGTCTCTCATTGTTCATTCACACATTATATTTAGAACATCATACATATACATGTAGCTGTAACAGGTTAACACTAACAAGCCTTGAATTTGCAAATTAGAGGGCAAAGCCATTTGGTCTAGAAAATTGATATTTTAGTAAGGCATTATGACTTCACTTCAACTTCTTTCTAGCCATAATAAATTATTTCTTCATATTCATTACTTCTTCTTTTTTCCCCCTATATTATAAATTTTAAAAATTTGCATTGAAATGATTATTTTAAATTAAGTTTTCCATTTATTTTAAGCATCTGAAAGTGGCCCTCTTGGATTAGACAAAATCAAATGTTATGTGGTGGGAAAAAGCACCGGGGCTGCAGGTGAGTGCTTTTATTGATTAAGTAACTTCTAATTTATAATGAACTGACCAAAAGCTATTAAACATATCAAACTGTGATATATATAGTATATTTTATACCAGTAAATGATGTTAAGCTGAGATTGGCAGAATTGTGATTACCGTACTGTATATTGTGCAGTTTGTATGTCACCGGAACAAAAGGCTCAGTTGACCTATTGTGATCCACTTTCATCTGTCATCATCCATTGCCACATTGTGTAATATAGTTGATATTTGCCTCAGGGTTAATAACAATATGATGTAGTTTTCATTGAAGGGACATTCCTGAGTTTGCTGCATTGTAAGATGTTTCCGACTAATAAAATATTTCTACGATTAAACCTACATATTAAATATATTTTCTTGTTTAGAATATCAGTGTCTGTAGGCTATATTCAATGTGTTTCCGGTCGTCTTAATATTTTTAAGAAGCCCAAACAGGATTTTGTCTTCCAAATAATTTTGTACGTATGAAAAAAATATTTTTAGGAAATAAAATGAAAATTAACCTAATACAAATATTAGAACGATCAGAAACATGTTTAATATACAGCCACTAATATTCTAAACAAGAAAATAAATTTAATATGTAAGTTTAATCGTAGAAATATTTTATTAGTCGATAACATCTTAAAACATCGCAGCAGACTCAGGAATATCCCTTTAAGGTTAATAATAATGCAGGGCTTCTAGATTATGGTAGCCCCACTCCCATGGCTAGTGATATTCAGTGTTGGGCTAGTAAGTAACTGCTATTGCCATGCCCAATGGCTAGTGGATTGTTTTTTCAAATGTTGCAGTTAAGTCTATTTTGTAAATATTAATATCCTTGCCACACACCTAACCCCCAAAGTTAGTGTTTTTAATCTTTATATCCCTCTTTAGGTAACATATTTGATTATTACTTAGTAAAATTGTATTAACTTTAAAGTAGGGCTAGTGAATTTTTAATCATGGCTAGTAAATTTCTAAAATCAATGATCCCATGGCTAGTAGATTTTATACAAATTATAGAATCCCTGCAATGTGATGTATTTGCTAGTTTGGTTTTGTTTTTTGTTTCCTCAGGATTAATAACAATGTGATACATTTGCTTTTTTTTGTTTTTTCTTCTTCTCAGAATTGATAACAATGTGATGTATTTCAGCCAAAAAAGCTGGTTTTAAACCTGAGGGAGAAGAAGCTGGAAATGCAAGTGAACTGGCAGACATAATCATTGCAGGTCATTAAAAGAGCATTATCTGATCTACACTGCCGCTTTCTTTTAAACTTGTATTTGTAAAAGTATATATATTTCATAGGATATATAATCAACATTAATTAAAAAAAATTCTAACTACTGTTAAGCTTCTTCTGATGTTATAGATCATATTTAGCTCATGGTGTACATGTATTCAGTACTAAGATAAGCTCGGCTATTTTACTTGTAACGAGCCAGCATTCTGTTGTTGGTAAATATTGAAATGTTGTTTTAATGCAATCATACTGTGAAACCCTTTAAAAGTGGACCCTCTGTAAATTAGAATTCTCTCAAAATTGGATGTCCTTCATGGTCCCTTTTTAAATATCAGTACGGAATAAAACCTATCTAAATTGGATATCCCGTATAAACAGATTTTGTTTACTTGGTCCTGTGGGTATTCAGTTTAGACAGGTTGTACTGTATAATATTTTATTATATACAATTACAATTCAATTCAGTTCAATTCATTGCATATTATCAAACAAACTGAGACCACCATATAATGATGTAAAATGTCCCGTTTTAGAAGAGAGTTATTTATATTTACTGTATTTCAATCTTACTATAGTGATAAAGACATTTTGAAACTCAGTGATAAATATATGTGCGATCTGGACCAGACCTTTTAAATGTGGAATTCCCTTTTCATTTGTAATGTAGTTAGTGTCTTTTTATTTACTGATGTCATATATTTATTTACAAATTACATCACATTGTATTACACATGGCTGTTGCAGGATATGATTCTTATATATAACTTATAAGACTGGTGCATGGATATAATGAATACTAAAGTAAATCCATGAAAGGAAGTTTGATCATAGTATTAACATATATACGTATATATATTCTTTAACAAAATAAACTCGTGCAATAAATAGGAAGTGAAAACAATGTATGTGAAGTTCTGTACATTTATTGTATTCTTTTCTCATGAACTTGGAAAAAGTAAGCAGCCTTTTAGTTCTGCTAGCATTCAGTTTGTCCTCGAAAAGTGCTTTATAATTGGCATTGTGGAAATATGTTATTGACATACATTGAATCACCCAGTCTCAACCAGTGCTCCATGACTGGTATATATCAAAGGCTGTGGTTTATGTGCTGTTCTGTCTGCGGAGCAGTGTATATAAAAGATTCCTTGGTGTTAATGGAAAAATGTAACATGTTTTCTGTAAGACAATGAGTCAAAAATTACCAAATGTTTGACATCCAATAACCAATGTTGTCTTGTCTGTTGGATGGTGCATGTAAAGGATCCCTTGTTATTAATGAAAAAATTTAGCAGGTTTGCTATCTAAGACTATATTTCAAATTTATCAAATGTTTGACATCCAATAACCCAGTGCCGTTTTAACCCATAGCCGACCCCCTAGGCGTTTAGGTACTTCGGGGCCCCACGGCACTTCAATCTCAGCAAAATAAAATTGACGGACTCCTAATCCTTGCCGGGCCCCTAGGCTTCAGCCTAGTCAGGCTTATGGATAATACGGCACTGCAATAACCAATTATTAATAAATAAATAAATGTGCTCTATTGGTGTTGTTAAACAAAACAAACTTCCAATAGCCAGTGTGTTCTAGTGGGGTCATTAAAACAAATTTTAACCTTTGAGTTTTACTTTGTATCAAATCATGACAAATAAAACTTTTTTTTTTTTTTTTTACTTTACAGGGTCTAACAGGGAAGGCATAAAACCTTTCCTCTACCCTTGCAGCAACTTAAGACGAGATATCATTACAGAAAAACTGAAGGGCAAAGGTTAGCTCTACTTGAAGACAGATTAAACACTTTTCAGTAAGAGGGCTGTATTATACCTGTGATAGGACACCATGTACCACATTCTCTAGACTGACTTGAGGGAACCCTGTGGATCTGATGGATCGGGTGGACAATAACATGCACACCAAGACATGATGAAAATAGTCATGTGTCGTGCTCACATCGGTCATATCTACTTGACCCATTCCTTTATTTTGAAGAAAGATCTTCCACCTCAGTGTGAGCACTGTCAGTGTACTCTAACAGTATGCCACATTTTGTGGAGTTTACTCATCTCAAGGAAATTAGAAAAGATATATTTGGACAACGAAATGAGATGGAATCTTTTCTATTCTATCCAGAACTTTTATTACAGTTTTTACGTGATACTGACTTTTATTCTAAACTGTAATATTACCTGTCTGTGATATTTTTATTTTTTAAACAGTTCTTTACACTATCTTTTAATTTCACTGTTGAATTTTTATATTGATAGTTATCATCACATTATTTTTGCATTGACCATAGTTTGACACCCAGTAGCTGATGTATTTTTCATGCTGGGGTGTTAAACCTTTATTCTATTCTATTCTATTCTATTCTATTCTATTCTATTCTATTCTATTCTGTTCAGAACATGATGAGAAAAATTATTTCCACAAGACAAGAAAAGAAACATTTCACTTAACATTTATTTGAATAACAGACTGAACTTCATCATTGATAAGCACATATATTATTTGATTTTAAGAATATAACAGTCTGTTATAACACAAAGGCATAGACTGGGGGGTTCGGGGGGTCCGCTTTCAGTACTAAAACATACAGGTTTATAAATATGGAGTTTTGGGTGATGCAAAAACAAAATAGAAAAAGGTCCACTTGGTTCATATTCGAACTCACCAGGTCCATATTATGCTATGCCCATGTAACATATTACAGCCTTGTACTATTAAAATGAATGCTGTAATTGAGATAGTACTTTCTATTTATTGTGTCCAAGGATATATCCCGTAAGACCACTAAATGTCAAAGGAGTTAATTCTCAAACAGTAAACAGATTCCCCCATAAAAATTGTTCAACATATGTTCAGTAAAATGTTTCACGTACTCATCAGTTAAGAATGATCTTTATTTATAAAATAAGATTGAATGGTTATGTAATTAATTGATTATTATTCATGTCTAATTTAATGTGTGCATTTACCATGTGGTATTTATCTGCTCTCCAGATTTCACCCTGAATGAAGTGACTGTATATGAAACCTGTCCAAACGAAAGCCTGGAAACTCTTGTGAAAAGTGCTGTATCATCAGAGGTAATATAGGGTGTATATACTACCATATCATATCTCACAGACGACAATAGTAATATAATGTGGTTAAAACGAAGCACATCAATCGACATAATAATTATACACCACCATTAAAGTGAATCAGAAAACATTGTGCTTGAAGCTGTTCATTTGAGAGATAACTGGTAACATCTATGACTAGCCTAGTTCTAGACAAAATTTGAGTACTTTTGTTTTTACAGATACCCCCTACATATTTCAAGCACAAGACTATTTCACACAGTGGTACTAGATGTAATAAAATTGCATACATGTTTTACCCAGATGAAACTGATTATGTTTTACAACCAACACGCTTACATTTATAACCAATCACAGGACTTGTGGTGTTAACTGCTCTATCAAAAGTTGGGTGCACCTCGAATTTTGACCCAGCCAGAAGTTATTTAGTTTAGTACTACCTATAGAACCTGCATTGTACTGGAAAAAGCAGGCAGCATGGCCCAGTGGTAGAGTGCCCGCCTGATGCGCGGTCGGTCTAGGATCGATCCCCGTCAGCTGACCACTGGGTTTTTTTCTCGACATAACCATATGTCCGACGCCGATATAACCGTAATTAAAATGTGAGTGCGTCGTTAAACAAACCAAAAAAAAAAAAAGAATTGTACTGGAAAAGTCTTTTTCATAATAATTTTAAAATAGTTATTTTAAATATGTTCAGATATGTCAATCATGCCACTTTTTCAAACTTGTTATATACATGTATTTCTACACTGGGCAAACAGTCTCACAGTGTTAATATTTAATTTGGTACAGTGTGGGTGGTAGGCAAAGAACTTAAAATATTCAAAACAAAACATTTGGCCAGCTGTTATGAGAGTAGAATGGTCTGTTATTGTAATACAGTGAAACCCCTCTAAACCGGACACCTTTAGGACCAAGTAAAAAGTCCAGTTTTAAGAGGTATCCAGTTTAGAGAGGTTAAGTTTTGTACTGACTTTTAAAAAAGGACTGAAAAATTTCCGGTTTGTGGGGAATTCCGGTTTACAGAGGGTCCAGTTTTGAGAGGTTTCACTGTACATGATTTATTATCAGTAACCGATAAGAGGCATAGAAATGAATACTTAAAAAACCCACCCAACCCAACCTTTGATAATTATATTAATAACTTATAACACGGGTAGATGCATGGTCAGTCTAGGAACAGTACCCATCAGTGAGCCCATTGGGCTGTGTCTTCTTCCAGCCAGTGCACCACAACTGGTATATCAAAGGCCATGATATGTGCTATCTTTACTGATTCCTTGCTACTAATGGAAACATGTAATGGGTTTCTCTCTGAGACTACACATCAGAATTACCAAGTGTTTGACATCCAACAGTCAATGATTAATACATCAATGTGCTTCAGTGGTGTCATTAAACGAAACATTTTTTTTTAACATAGGTATTTTTCATGTACTTTGATATTCAAAACTTATAACACTGGTACATGGATATAATGAATACTAATTACTGAACAAATTAAATAGTGCTATAACAATGGTTTGAATGAAACATACATTTAACTTTCACCTCAGGGACTATTATTGAGTCTTAGATTAAAAACAAAATTGGTTGCTGGATTATTTTGTTAGCTAATATTATAGCCGGGTACTGTATTTGTAATGTGTGTAATATAATATTTAGTATGCGAGTTGTTTTACACTTTGAATCAGGGTCTGCCCGAGTTTGCTGTGTTCTTCAGTCCGTCTGGGGTACTCAACACAGAGCATATTGTAGCTGAAGGAATCTTACCTCTGCAAAAAATCAAGGTATAAGTTTTGTTATATGTCAGGTAGCCACCTCAGTTGTTTTTCTGGGGTTTTTTCAGTCACATCGAAGGGGACTGTAGGTTTCATCTCCATTCTTCTGTCTGTCCATCTGTCCAACTATCTGTCCCACATATAATTTTCCATGATGTTTTTTTAATAATGTCTTGAGATATTGAGATGACATTTTGTACATTGTATATAGCTTTGTCATATACTGTTATAGATCAAGTAAGACGATTTACTCATTTTTAACAGAGTTATGGCCCTTTAACTTAGGCGATATTGAAAATGTTTTATTTTTATTTTTGTTTACAATAACTTAAGATATTGAGATGGAATTTTGTGTATAGCTCTATCATGTACTGTTACAGATCAAAGGCTATGGTATGTGCTATCCTATCCTGTGGGATGGTGTATATAAAAGATTCCTTGCTACTAATGGAAAAATGTAACAGGTTTCCTGTTTAAGACAGTATGTCAGAATTACTAAATGTTTGATATCCAATAGCTGATGATTAATAGATCAATGTGCTCTAGTGGTGTTGTTAAACCAAACAAACTTTACTTTGATAGGTTGTTGCTCTTGGACCTACCACAAACAAGGAGCTGGTCTCACGAGGTTTTAGTCCAATTGGCACCGCTAAAAAACCAGATCCTGCCAGCTTGGTAGAGGTACTGAAGCAGGTAATGTAATAAATACTACTTGTCTACAAAATATACAGCTAGTGGGTTTGAAAATGAGGCTATCAGTGTAGGTAGTGGTACTGAAGCAGGTAATGTAATAAATACTACTTGTCTACAAAATATACAGCTAGTGGGTTTCAAAATGAGGCTATCAGTGTAGGTAGAGGTACTGAAGCAGGTAATGTAATAAATACTACTTGTCTACAAAATATACAGCTAGTGGGTTTGAAAATGAGGCTGTCAGTGTAGGTAGAGGTACTGGAGCAGGTAATGTCATGAATAAGACTTGTCTACAAACCTTACGTCAAATGTGTTTGAAAATGAGGCTATCGGTGTAGGTAGATTTATTGAAACAAATAATGTCATAAATATGATTTGTCAACAAAACTTACAAGACTTGGTGTTTGAAAGACAGGGCTGTTAGTATTAGCAGATGCTCTGATGTGTATAAAGTGTATAAAATAACATTTAGCCAATAGCGTTAGGACAGAATTGTGTGAATTGACGGGTTGTTATGCTCACCTAAGGGGATAGGATGGTGATGGGTATATTAGGTTATAGAACAAATGATCCTCTGTGCATTGGGTTATATTCCCATCCAAACTACATGTACTTCACAGGCACATGAGCAGAAAGTTTTAGCACGGGAGGGTCTAGATTGTAGCAAGCAAAGTTTATAAAAAGTGTCAAGACATGCTGTCCTGGAAAATAAAATAATCTTTGTTTAAATTGGGGTGGAAGTGGTGGATGAGTGCAGGTATAAATTGTGCATGGAATCACATTAATGGAATATGAGTCTAAATCTTTTATTTCTATTTTCCAAACAGGATTTAGAAAGTGCAGACGGAAATAAGTAAGCACTGTCTCTGTTCTACAGTGGATGAGCCAAGGAATGAATTTGCTGCATGCTTTGAACCATGTTTAACAAAAACCTAACAGTAAATGTTTTGTTGATCCCTGCTACTTAAAGTGTATTTCCTGGATATTTCATTATCAACAGCTCTTGATGGTGATGTTGTTTCATCAAAATGAGGGACTCGTCATGTTGTACTCACCACTGGCTATGTTATTTGTTTTGTTACTGAAAATACAAGCTTGCATGTGTTAAGTGAATATAAAAATCTTATATTATAGGATATTAAACTTTCATTTAGTATCATGTTATGGCCCTCATGAAATAATATTCAGTTGTGACAAGCTTTAACGAGTGACAATGATAATTATTTCATGAGGGACATAAACATGATACGAAATGGTAGCAAGTTTAATATCCTATTTATTACCCATAATCGATCTTAATTTATATTACTCAACTCATTTGATTAGTCTTCCTGTAAGGTTGTATTGCACCAATAGATTACATCATTGTGTGAGGTCGAAGTGTTATATTTTACTTGGCGTTCTAGTGTGACGTATTACTGTGATATTTACCAACATACATTTGTCCATATGGGTAATAATAACATTTATGTACTTGTCTTGGACAAGTAAAACCTGAGTGAGAACAAGTGGTTATCTTGGTGGCTAAACCAGGTGTGACATAAGTTATCTTGGTCTTTCCATCCAATCATTTTAGTCTATAAGTGGCATTTTAAATATGCAACAGATTCAAAACATTTATTGACTTGTCTTGGACAAGTAAAACCTGTGTGGGAACATGTGGTTATCTTAGTGGCCAAACCAGGTGTGACATAAGTTACCTTGGTATTTATGTTCAATCATTTTAAAGTGTATAAGTGGCATTCTAAATATGCAACAGATTCAGAATGTTCCAGGAGAGTGTATGGATCCTCCCTGAAAAACATTCTCATTTTTCACCGTCCCTCAGTTTGTTACTTAGCTATACTGTTAGGCTTTCAAAACAACAAAAACAACTTTCTGCATGGATACTTAAATACTTTGAGATCACCCCCAACTTCCAGTATGTGTTTAAGTGAGGAATAGTGCTTGTGTATAAATATTTATTATGGACTGAAATGCATGTATTGTGTATTTTATCATTGACTGCTCAAATGTTCAGAGAAAATGTCTTTTCCTCAGATCTGGTGCTATTTGCTTTATGGAATGTTAATGTATTAAACATGGACAGGTTACTCCATTTTTATTTCTTGCTTTGCTGAAATGGTTGTGTCGGTTTCAAAATGTTAAATAAAACCCTACAATTTTAAAATATCAGAAACATAGTCATATATGAAAATATAAACAGTATTTGTGTGTGTGTGTGTGTGTGTGTGTGTGTGTGTGTGTGTGTGTGTGTGTGTGTGTGTGTGAAGCTAATAATCAGTGTTACTGCTGGAGGAAAATGTCTTCAATTTTGTTTTTACTGTAGCACATTTTCTTCCATATGAAATATTCATATCGTTTTGTTGATTATTAGTTGAAAACTGCAGAGATAATTGCATGTTTATTTTAGTAACAAAGGAATTGAAGAAAGAAAACCGGTATAAAATAAACATTGGAATTCAATTCGGATTTTATTTTTAGCAAGTTTTGTTTAAAAATATAATTTTAACATTTTACGAATCATTTATTAGTAAACATTGACATAAAATTGGAGTGACTCTAAAATGTGTTATATTCTTATTAAAGTATCATACATTTATGCATGCATGTTGGTGCCGTTTTACACATACAGTTAATATACATGTAATGTATTTAGATAGGTGTGATATAATTGTGATATATACTGTGTTTAATATTTTAATAACATGCACCTAATATCTGGGTCATTCCAATTCAATTTAATCAGGTATTACGAAGCTTTGCAATATACTAGAAAAAATATCCAATCTAAACCGTGTAAATAATCCTGGGGTCTACAGATTTGCAGTGGGGCTGTTCTCGGTTTATTATTATTATTATTATTATTATTATTTTGTTGTGTTTTTATTTTATCTAGAAGAGATTGGAATCAAGTTTTTTGTCTGGCTCTTATAAAACATTGGTACACAAATGTCCTTGTTGGTGAAAGCATGCTTATTTAACTTGCTGTATACCAGAGATAAGTATATAATTATTTAATTGTGGAATGAACACGTAAAAGGTTTACTGCTTCTGAATCAAAAGATAAACATTTTGGAAAACACAATTTTCAAAAAAACATTTTTTTTTATTGCCCCAAAATACATCGATAGTGTAAGGATTGGAAAACATAATATGATAAAAACAAACAGAAACAACGCCTATAAAAGGCCATGTCTAAAGAGCTATATTTTCAGATGTATTGAATATTATATCCTAAACGTTTGCAGAGCTTCACAGGTTGTGGTATGTGTCTGAAAATTATGCTTGGATTTGAAGTTGAGGGGTCTTCTGATTGAATTGATCTGGAATAATCCTCTGAATATAATACCTCTAGCCACATACTATTTGCCTGTGCCTTGAATATCCTTTAAAGACATTTGTATGAATCCATTTTAATATATTTGAACATCATGTGTTTGTGCTTAAAACATTTAGAAAGAAAATGAGTGCATGGAATGTAGACTAAATATTCAGTTT
Source organism: Dracogyra subfuscus (assembly GCA_016106625.1). NCBI lineage: Eukaryota > Metazoa > Mollusca > Gastropoda > Neomphalida > Peltospiridae > Dracogyra > Dracogyra subfuscus. Next base: position 13,191 of record JAECMU010042880.1, read on the forward strand.
ACAGATGTTCCACCAGAAAGGAAGTCACAAACAGTAATACTCTGCTGGTGGAATTCTTAGCCTGGGAGAGACGGTTCACAGTCCTAACCGTGCCATCTGTTGTCGTCAGTGAGATTGTAGTCTGCTTGCAATCTGCATAGCAAGTCTGTTTGTAATCTACATGGCAAGTCTGCTTGCAATCTGCATAGCAAGTCTCCTAGCAATCTGCAAGGCACTGAGTTAAAAGATATAGGGCTGAGTTTACAAGTTAAAAATAGGCTTTGATATTGTAAATTTACAAATCCTATTTTTAACTTGTAAACAAGAGTGTAACTGCTTGTATTGACAATGCTTAGACGCCTGGGTTTAAGAAAGGAAAAACAACGTGCGTCGTAAATTATTTAGTTATGTTAGTGTTTTTGTCTTTATGGAAGCTATTATTCACTAACCGGTGTATATAATATTGTGTGTGGTAGTTTTTATGCATGTAGGGGTGTATTGTTTAGATGGCGAGTTGAACGTGCATGTTATATAAAGACACCTGGGAATTAATTAAGCACAACCTGGCGGATTTAAACCTCATATTGATTTGTTTTACATATTCTGTATCTACTGGGTATTTACCGAGATAACATGAATCAGGAACGTAGCTAGCGGCGGTGGGGATCAAAGGGGCAAATGCCTCACCCCCACCCCCCAAAAAACCCAAACCCACCAAACAATTTTCTAATGATTGATATTGACGTTTTAAATATGTAACCTCCCTGAAATAAAATGAATTTGAACCTAGTACAAATATTAGAACGATCAGAACACAAACTCAGGAATGTCCCTTTAAGGTGATCACGGCACTAACATCGCTTTTAAAACTGGGTTCAGCACCACAGTTATTTACCATACATTTTCATGCTTATTTATGTTTCCTTTCTCTTTAGAATACAGATTTATCGGCAGTGACTCTTACTGTTAATCTGTGTCAATATTTTCTGTATATATAAATAGGACATTAATTTCAGTGTTTTGTAATCACGAAATTGTCACACTTGCTTGCGTAGTATAAGCTACACGGTGCAAACTAGTTGTGGTGCACCGGACACATTAAGGCAATACTTAATAGTAAAAGCCACACTTACTACGTCCCTCCGGCGAGGTTCAAAACTAGGTGGTGTTTAATTAAATTCAAGATGCATATTTCATGTTTTTACCTCGTATTTGTACTGCTTTGTTTTATTTATACAACAAATGTTTTTATATTTAATGAATAAAGCTTTGGAGTAAGAAATATCTGTTTTTATTTGTTTATTAACTGAATAATTAAAAGGATTGTTTTGGTATGGCATCTTACCTTGTTGTTCAATGTATTGGCAATGGTTTTTTATATTTGTGTAACAAATTAAAAATCATTATCAGTCTATACCGAGTTGTTTTATTTTTTACAATATCGAGAAAAGAACGTGTTCGTAGCATTATTCCAAATAGCATATTACCTGGTCAAAATGAAAAATGTGCCTAATTTTAAATAGTGCATTAAATACTAACACACCTGCCATTGGTGATATATGTAAAGGGATTTGTAAAGATTTGTTTATCCGACCAGTAAATTCCTGTAATTTATTAATTTGAATTTGTTTTGGTGTACGAGGTACTATTATGGTTGAAATTTGGAAAGATGTAGAGGGTTTCCTCTGATGACTACGAGTCAGAATTAACACGTTTGACATACAGTAGCTGATGACTGATTAATCAATGTGCTCTAGTGTTGTTGTTAAACAAAACAAACTTCTATTATGCATGAAATATGTGGAATGCCATTAATCTTAGGGTGACACAATTTCGTGCGGGAATACGGTAGACGAACACTAATATCTGAAACTAGTTACAGTATAGTAAAGTTGTTTTGTTTCACGACACCACCAGAGCACATTGATTTATTAATCATCGGCTATTGGATGTCTAACATTTGGTAAATCTGAGAGTCTTAGAGAGGAAATCTGCAAATTTGTTCCATTAATAGCAATGGACATTTTATTTGCATCTTGCATCACTATTTCTTTTCTATGTTTTTTGTTTTCCATATTATTTTCGTCCTCTGGTTATCTTTCACTGTTTAATTATGTTATGTAGTCGCTATGTATATTGTATGTAGAGGACTTCGTAAGTTACCAAACTTGTGTCGGATTATTTTGTTCTTCATACCATAAAATACGTTTACAATCGAACAACTACCAATAGTTTCCTTTGTGTTACCTGCATTTCTTTAGTCAACCATTCACTAAAAATTCTAAATACAAATCACTTGTACAGGTTCAAATATGTCTTGCTTTATTTGAACTACAGTATGCTAGCAAGTTTTAAAAAAGGGGGCGGGGAGGGTAAAATTGAAAGAATAAGAAAGAAATGTTTTATTTAACGACGCACTCAACACATTTTATTACGGTTATATGGCGTCAGACCACACAAGACCACACAGATATTGAGAGAGGAAACCCGTTGTCGCCACTTCATGGGCTACTCTTTCCGATTAGCAGCAAAGGATCTTTTATATGCACCATCCCACAGACAGGATAGCACATACCACGGCCTTTGATATCCAAGACCGACCGCGCATTGAACGAGCGCCGTACCACTGAGCTACGTCCCGCCCCCCGGTTAAAATGAAGTCATGGTGAAATCCATTGTGATTCATTCTGAAGGAAAACAATCCAGGAACACACACAAATCAAACATTAAGTTTTGTATAAATTTCACCAGAGGTTCTGGATTCCGTTTGTGCTAAAAGTCATACAATTAACGAATTGTCATATCTACGAATCAATCGGAACTTCTCGTACATTTCTACGAAATATACATGTAGCGTAGCGGAATGTGACGAGGTGTTCCGATTGATCTACGAATCTAATTAAGAAAGCTTAGGCAGTGCGGCTTTTTCATAAAATACAAATTAATAACATCCGTACTGATCTGTACGATACGATTACCCTAATTTAAGTACCATCTCCACAGTTTGTTGACCACATTTCTTAACAAAAGTTTAAAGCTTGCTTTATTTAACGACGCCAATAGAGTACATTGATTTAATAATCATATCGGAGTAGGTTAAAAGTGTTATATTCAAATTATGCCACTGTCAGTATTTCATTACTATGCACGATAAGGTCAGTAGCGTAGAGGAAAGGTCGACGGACTGTGTGCTCTAATGCAAGTGTTGGGGGGCGGGACGTAGCCTAGTGGTGCAGCGCTCGCTCGCTGTGCGGTCGGTCTGGGATCGATCCCCGTCTGTGGACCCATTGGACTATTTCCCGTTCCAGCCAATGCATCAAAGGACGTAATATGTACTACCCTGTCTGTGGGATGGTGCATATAAAAGATCCCTTACTGCTAGTCGGAAAGAGTAGCCCATGAAGTGGCGACAGCGTGTTTCCTTTCATCTGTGTGGTCCTTAGCCATATGTTTGACGCTATATAACCGTAAATAAAATGTGTTGAGTTCATCGTTAAATAAAACATTTCTATCTTTTCTTTAATGCACGTGTTGATGAGACCAATGGATAGTAATCAATACCATATACGGAAAACGGTGCGAGACATGTGGTCATTGTATGAATGACACGGGCCAGGTGTTCGAGAAAATCAATACGACCACACCCGAGTGAATGCGACGTCAAGTTCAGCAAATATGTGTACCACTCCACGGTTCGATACTGATTTTGTTTTTCTTTCGGGTAAATTGTAAAAAAAAATCAGCAACAACACTGAATAATAATACAAGTAGCTTGTGTTCATTAAATTAAAGTTGGCCTCATCACACTAGATACACATAGATCAAAGGCTTTGTTAACCCGGTATGAAGTTACCTTAAGATCCCATCAAGAAAACCGTGAAGACTAATATCAAATCTGGCCTGTATGTCCAGACTTGGAGGAAGCGTACGCAGGTGGTTTGCGAAAAATCCTCATGGATAACTATGAGGTTAAATCTTCGAGTCAGTAGTTAAATACGAACCATTTCGAGGTTCTTCTTACCTAGACCTACTATACCATTCGAACTGTCACATAAACGCAACCCACTCAAAATTATGAATTTTGATGATCAATTGTGTTAAATTGTGTATAGCACTTTGACTAGCTGTTCCCCGTTTCAGTCGACACAAACCACACTTGAATTAGTTAGATTTGAATGGATTTACATTCCCCGTACCCGTCAAAGACATTAGTCAGTTTGAACGGGTTAACAGTCTATCCATTAATATATATGGATAGGAAGACAAAACAGTATTTCCTTTACACTTTAGTGACAATATTCAAGTCCCTAATTAAAGGCATATCGACCTATTGTCTTCAGAAGTGGAAGAAGAAGGAGTATCACCCATCTCTCACTATTATTTAGTGGGATTAGTGAGACGGCAGGGGAATGGCCACGCTAAATTTATATGTCAAATGTGCCTTTGGTCATTCACATCAGAGACACGTTTAGAAAACCATAAGCCCTACTGTTATTATAAGGCACAAACCATCAACATGTTAGCACCTGATAGAGCCCAAAGAAAATTTGGTCTCACACAGATGTCTAAAGCAGAGCATATTCCTTTCATATGATCATATATGCCGACTTTGGAGCCAGGACAGAAGACTGAACAAAAAATACACCATTACATTCCATGTGCCTATAGTTATAAAGTTGTATGTCTAGAAAATCATCTCTCGAAACCTCTGAAAGTTTTTAGCGGAGAAAATGGTGTTGAAAACTTTATGAAAACTATTTTAGTCGACTATGACGAAATCATGGACAAAGACGAAAAACATATTAAATCAGCAACTCACTGCTACTTGTGCCATGGTAAGCTGGACCGAAATAAATTTCATAGGGATCATGACCACCTAACTGGGAAATTCAGAGCTTGCTACCACCCTAAGTGCAACGTCAACTTCGAAGAAAGCAAATTCGTATCCTGTATATGTCACAATGGCACTCGTTATGACAATAATGTGATCCACCAGGGAGCCGGACAATTTGGCAATAAAAAACTAACTTACGTACAACACAATACTGAACAGTTTACCATGTTCCAACTTGATAATATGCGTTTTCTTAATTCATTTAAATTTCGTTCAACCTCTCTTCAAACGCTGGCAGACAATCTACGTGACAAAGGTATGGATCAATTTGTGCATTTGACGGCACATTTTCCCGATCACGTTAACATTCTCACACGAAAGTTACCATACTTTTACGAGTATGTCAACAGTTTGGATAAATTAGATCAGGGCCGTACCCTCCGGGGGGTGGGGGGCAGGGGGGGCAGTTGCCCCCCCCCGAGAATCTATTTTTTTGGGTTTTTTTAATATGTTAAGGTCAAGGTTTAATCTTTATAGTATGTTAAAAACTATTTATAAAATTTAGTGCCCCCCCCCATGGATTTTGGTCAGGGTACGGCCCTGTAGATCAAACAGACCTCCTTACCAGACAGCAGTTTAAGTTTACACTTTCTGAAGATAGCACATCACAACAAGAGTAGATGTTTGCTTGTCAGCTGTGGGACACGGTTTCATTGCAAAACCATTCGTGATTTCATGGAGTGGTACGTGTCCGTGTCCGTGGATACATTCCTTTTACCTGATGTCATGGAGCCGTTTCGAGTATTACGAGCTTGATCCATTTTACTATCATACACTTCCTGGTCTTGTCATGTCTGAAAATGACAGGTGTCGAATGAATGAATACACGAATGAATGAATGTTTAACGACTACACAACACGAAAAATACATCGACTATTGGGTATCAAACTACGGCAAAGTCAAAGCATGAAGTGATGGTCAACATGAATATAAGAAAATACAGCGTAAAGAACTATGCAAAAATATAATTATCACAGATAGATCAAATTAAAATTTAGAGTAAAAGTCAGTATCACGTAACAATTGTAAAACAAATTCACATTTCTCTGACCAAATATATTTGTTTCTAGTTTCTTTCAAATACTTACACGCCACAAAAATGTGTCGCACCGTCAGAGTACACTGAGGTGGAAGATAATTTTTCAAGAAAAAAAGAATGTCAAGTAAGTATGACCGATGCGAGCACGACACACTACTATTTCAATCTTCCTGCATTGCTTATAGGAGGAATGCCACTCTCCCATATAGCTTTATAGCATGAAGCTTGTTCGTAGCCGCACCGTCCCAATCATGTTGCCAAGTCGAAAAGGTAAATTAACTACAATACTTAAATTCTGGCATTAGGCAAATCAAAAGCAGATTTGGCAGCTACCCCGGA
>JAECMU010042881.1:6001-16641 GCA_016106625.1 Dracogyra subfuscus
ATATATATATATACACACACACATATACATGTACATATACATATACATACATTAAGAAAAGCAGAGTACTATTTGCTAATTTTGTATATATAAAAAAATATCATTAAATAATATCTACCAGCCTTGGTGGCGTCATGGTTAGGCCATCAGTCAACAGCCTGGTAGGTACTGGGTTCAGATTTCAGTCGAGGCATGGGATATTTAATCCAGATACAGACTCCAAACCCTGAGTAAATGTTCCGCAAGGCTCAATGGGTAGGTGTAAACCACTTGCACTAACCAGTGATCCATAAACTGGTTCAACAAAGGCCATGGTTTGTGCTATCCTGCCTGTGGGAAGCACAAATAAAAGATATGCTGCCAGTCGAAAAGAGTAGCCCATAAAGTGGTGACAGCGAGTTTCCTCTTACAATCTGTGTGGTCCTTAACCATATGTCTGATGCCATATAACCGTAAATAAAATGTGTTGAGTGCGTCGTTTAAAAAAAAAAAAATTCTTCCTTTTTTAAATAATATCAAATTTTGTGCTCTAGAAATATTTAAAAATGTGTTTCATTCCATCCAAAATTATAAAAATCTCCTGTGGGTATAAACTGGACCGTTAGTTCATATTAAATGGCAGACCTTCCTTACAACTCCAAATATCCTTCCCATGGGTACACTCTAAAGGAAGAACTACACGGATACCGAGAGAGGAAACCTGCTGTTGCCACTTCATGGGCTACTCTTTTCGATTAGCAGAAAGGGATCTTTTATATGCATCATTTCACAGACAGAATAGTACATACCACAGCCTTTGTTACACTAGTTGTGGAGCACTGGCTGGAGTGAAACTAATGGGGATCGATCCTAGATTGACTGGGCATCAAGCAAATGCTTTACCACTAAGCTATGTCCTGCCCCATACAGGCTACAGTACGTATGCATGTAGTTATATTATTTCCATTAAATGTGAAAATCAATCAACCTACACAAAACATATGTAAACAAGAATAAAATGTTGTTCAAATAATTTTTATTAAAAATCAGCTGACTATGAATCTGTGCTAATTTTTTAGTTTTAATTAAGGAATATTTTTTCTTGTAATTAACAACTCAAAATCATGACAACATTTTGGAATATGATCAGTACCAAGGAACCATTTTGAACATGCAATTTGTTTTTCTATTTTTTTGTTGAAAATTCCTATTGCTTGTTTTACTGTAATAATAACACTTACAAAATGTTATTTAGAATTTTTTTAATTAAAGTTTTACTTTATTTAAATAATTTGAGCAATTAAACTATTAACATTCAAAATATTCTCACCATTTGTTGGCACCTGTGTTGTTTGTGTGTGTGTTTTGTGTGTTTTTAATTTTTAATTAAATTGTATCAATACACCGGTTTCATTTTTTGCATTAATAAGTTGCTCACAATAATTACATGATTTACAATATATATTCTTTTTAGTTCTTTATAACTATACATAATATGTAATGACATCATCTTTATGGACACATTTTTTTAAAGGACACATGTATTTAAATCTAGGTATTTTTTATGAGTAATAAAAGAGTTTTAAAAAAACAAAACAAAAAAGCAAAGAACAATAACAAAACACAGAATGCAAAACTGTTCAGAAAAAAACGAGTCCTTTTTCTTTTTGTGATTTGAAGCCAAATGTTGCAAGCTAATAGTCCAAGTGGTGTCAATGTCTTATAAACTGGTTAGCATAGCAACCATCTGTTTTAATGTGACATATCTTTCATATGTGCTAATGAAATACCTTACCATCATTGAAATGATCATATCCTTAACAGTTTGCTTTTTCTCTTCTTTTTTATACACGATGACTTACTCTAAATAAAAGACAGCTGCAGCTGGGTGGTATTAAATTTGAGGTGTGGTAGTAATATCGGTATTTTGGAGGTGATTTACCTCTGTATCAGTATGGTATTCTGTATTGAGACGATACCGATATCGAATGCTATTTTCGGTATACTCCGCTTTAAATGCATGCCAGAGTTGAGGCTCACCCACTAATTTCATCAAAATAAAATTAAATTACATACACACAAGCCTGTCATCTGATTTATGTCCAAACCATTTTGCATTCATGAGATATATTGTTTTACTAAATGACAGAAAACATATTTCAGTACCGAAATTTCTGTAATTATAAATTTGTTCAGTACAGTAAATTGGTATTGACAAGATACCAATACCGAATGGTATATACACAGTGTACTGCCGAGCTGTACAGACAATCCCTAATTAAAGCGTACATTGCCCATGTCAGCAATGTGAAAGTAGGGCAAGGTAGAAATCTGATAACAAGCAGAAAGAACGTTTATTGTCTGAACCATTCCCAAGCTGCTGGGGACAGCATTGTCATCTAGTAGTTATATAATGTACTCAGCAAGGAGTAGGGTGAGGGTGTGTGTGTGTCATAGAATGTACTAGTATTACAGTGTTATGACAGTGTGGTGTTATTCAAGCCTATAATCTGTTTGTTTCAAGAAGAAACCGATCAGTTAGCATGTAACTCTTTAATTAACAAGGGGAGGGTGGGACATAGCCCAGTGGTAAAGCACTCGCTTGATGAATTGTCGATTTGGGATCGATCCCTGTCAGTGAGACCATTGGGCTATTTTTCGTTCCAGCCAGTGCACCACAACTGGCCTATCAAAGGCCGTGGTATGTGCTATCCTGTCTGTGGGATGGTGCACATAAAAGATCCCTTGCTAATGAAAAAATGTAGCGGGTTTCCTCTCTAAGACGATTTTTTAAAATTAACAAATATTTGACATCCAGTAGCCAATGATTAATAATCAATGTGCTCTAGTGGTGTCATTAAACAAAAGAAACTTTTAACTACAATGAACAAGCATTCAAAGAGTACTGCTAAAGCTACCAGACACATTTTTGTTTTTACCTCCTAAGTTCAAGGGCCATAACTCTGAGAAAAATAGGTAAATCGCCATGAAAGTAAAACTTAATCTGTAACAGTACATGATAAAGCTGTAAAGAAAATCTCAGCTCAATATGTTAACCTTTAGACTACTGGATTAATTTTTGACAAAAACCACGTTGAGTGGGTACAAGTTTATAATATTTACTCACATATATTTACTTAAATGTTTTATAAATACATGAAATAAAGTTGATATATATATCGGTAAGTATTATTTTCGTGGATTTTGTTTAATTTTTATTATTTTTAGATCAGCTAATGGCGATTAAAATTGGGCAAAAAATCGAAAAAGTTGCGTTTACTTACGGGCATTTGTGGCCAGCTGTGCAGTATTTATGTCCATTATTCCCGATAACAATTGTTTTCTGACCAGATTTGTTTTTTTAAAACCGAACTACAATGCATATTGCAATATTTGGTGATTTTAGATGTTGGAAAAACTATCAAATTTATTATCAAATTAGCAGTCACAATCAGCTATTGATCCCTGAAAATCACCGCAACGTGCCGCCATTGTTGTCAAGCAAAAATACTTGCAGAAAACCACTTTTTGAACTCAAAATTTCAAGGTATTTTCATTTGAAAAAATCAAAATAAAATCCACCATTTTGACCGGAAATCTTTTTTCTTTAATTTTATTTCCGTTTCCGGTAGTGGCCTTTGAAAAACGGCGGGAAATATGAATTGGGAAATGCACTGTATACAGTGTACAGTATGTCAACTGGCGTGACGTCGGGCGAGATATCTCGCCTGCAGTACTCAGAAGGTTAAGGCATGCTTTACAGGGGGAAAAAACCCAACCGGAAATACAATTTTCTTATCTCTTACGTTCAAGGGCCATAACTGTGAACAATGGGTAAATCACAATGAAAGTGTAACAGTACATGATAAAGCTGTAAACAAAATCTCAGCTCATTGTGAAAAATTTCCTAAAAATTATATGTGGATCAGACAGACAGTCAGACAGTTGGACAAAAAGACAAACAAGGAAACAAAACTTGTAGTGGCCTCTGGTTGGACAGATTGGTGACTTAAAGTAATAATCCTGAAACTATTGTAAAAAAAAAACAAATATGAATAAGTTTTATTCCTATACCTACATTCACATAAGATTTAAATTTTTTGATGTGAACAAAAAAATGTGTATGTAAGAAAATAACATAAAATAACCATAGGCTCAATCTTCTTTAGGAAAGGAAATGTTTTATTTAACGATGCACTCAACACATTTTATTTACAATTATATGGCGTCGGACTAAAAGAATCCTTCATATGTGTCTATGTGGGACAGGGCTATTCCACCCGGGCTTGCCAAGTCCCTGACATCCAATTATGTACCCGAGGGTGGAATAGCCCTGTCCCACATGGATACATAATGGAGTATTATTTTCCTCCCATCCAATAGATGAAAAACAAGCATTTTGGGAAAACTTGAAAAACCTAATTTTTTTATTTGAAAATGCTTTATATTCAAAGTATAAACCGAAATTGATAGTATAATTTCATTATGACAGCAGGTTTCCTTGCTTTTATTTAATATAAAAAACATTTATTGCGTTATTTTTCCGTTTACTTGACATTACCCAATGTTAATATCAGCTCAAACAACAGTAGTCATGTCGTCATGCAAGACTGATTTATTCTGCATGGGATGATATCATGGAATACAACTGTCTTGCATGGCTAGGGATGGGAGAAATATGGTTAAGGACCATGCAGATGTTGAGAGGAAACCTGCTGTCGGTCACTCCATGGGCTACTCTTTTCAATTAGCAGCAAGGGATCTTTTATATGAACCATCCCATAGACAGGATAATACATACAATGGTCTTTGATGTGCCAGTGGAGCAAGAAATAGCCCAATGGGCCCACCGATGGGGATCAATCCCAAACCGACCACACCTCAAGGGACTGCTTTACCACTGGTCTATGTCTCACCCGCTTCTTAGGATGCAAGTACTAGGGCAGTTGCAGGACCAGGTACGGTAAGCCACTGCACATGCAGTTTTACCACTAGTCTCAGTGTACTGCATATTGATTACTAACAACAATCAGATGTAGTTACATACCTTGGCTGTTCCTACATGCAATATATGAGATTTAATCTATACCATGTAATGCTAAGAAGCGTTTTATTTTTTTAATGTTTTTACAAATTATACGAGTTGGTGTGGATTTAAAAAGTTAATCATTTGTTTTATATTTGTTTTAGCATTATTCAGTGTAAAGTGACTTGCTATGTCATTGTGATGATTAATAAATCAATGTGCCCTAGTGGGTTTGATAAACAATAAAAAAAATGTGTGGCTATATCAATGATTCCTTTTGATGGAAGCGGACTCTAATGGCGTCTATCCACCTCTTTACAAAACTGTCTGGCACTTAATGGGATTGATTTATCTTTTCATTATCCAATACATAAAGAAGAAGTGTTTAACAACACCACTAGAGCACATTGATTAATTAATCATTGGCTATTGGATGTCGAACATTTGATCATTCTGACTCGTAGTCATCAAAGGAAACCTGCTACATTTTATCTAGTGCAGCAAGAGATCTTTTATATGCACTTTCCCACAGACAGGAAAACACCTACCACAGCCTTTGTCCAGTTGTGGTGCACTGGTTGGAATGAGAAAACAATCAGCTGAAAGGGATCCACTGAGGTGGTTCGATCCTGCAATGCAAGCACCTCGAGCAAGCACTCAACTGACTGAGATAAATCCAGCCCCTTGAGTTTGGAGGCATATTTTGAATTTAAATAGGAGTTGGGGAGTGGAAGGAGTGAAGAAGGTTGCACATTCTCCTTCTTTCTATCATTGTAATTTGCCAAATTTAATATCAGCTACACATTCAGTTGATTAGTTCTGTTAATTTGTAATCATATGAATACGAATTTAGAAAAAAAATCATGGGTAATGCATTTTTTAAATTTAAATAATTGGTAAAACAAAAAAAAATAACACATTAAATGATTGATATTGTGTCCTCATTGTAAAATCAAAACACTTGGGCAGATGCAGAATTAGACCAGTGGTGCATTTAAAAAAAACACAGCAGTAATGAATTGGGATTTTAAATCTAAACAATAAAGCTATATATGCCTGAATCCATGCATAGTTCTGTAAACACAAGTGCAGTATATAGCAGCTATTTTTTAATGGGTTAGGGTTGTCAAATAACTGTGTCAGTGAGTGATGTGTTGAAATAATATTTTTATGAAATGAGAAGCAATGAGTCAAAATATAATGTGTTATATACACTGTGTATATATCAGTCTTAGTCAGGAAATGGGGGCGGGACATAGCCCAGTGGTAAAGTGCTCACTTGATACACAATCGGTTTGGGATCGATGCCCATCGGTGGGCCCATTGGTCTATTTCTTGTTCCAGCCAGTACACCACATCTGATATATCAAAAGGCCGTCATATGTACTATCCTGTCTGTGGGATGGTGCATATAAAGTTCCCTTGCTGCTAATAAAAAAGAGTAGCCCATGAAGTAGCGAAAGCAGGTTTCTTCCCTCAATATTTGTGTGGTCCTTAACCATATATCTGAAGCCATATAACCATAAATAAAATGTGTTGAGTGCATCATTAAATAAAACCATTTCCTTTCAAACCCTTAGTCAGAAAAGGCAAAGGATCGCACTTGCTCTGCTAAATACTCACCTGAAAAGTTTGTAAAAAAATTTTTTAACAAATTTCATTTGAAACTTCTAGGGTTTGCTTGCCTGGATGCGGAATTTAGCTCAGTCGGTTGAGTGCTCACTTGAGGTGCTGGTGTCGCAGGATCGAACCACCTTGGTGGACCCCTTCAATTGATTGTGTGTTTTTTTCTCAATCTAACCAATACACCACAACTGGACAAAGGCTGTGGTATGTACTTTCCTGTCTGTGGGAAACTACATATAACAGATCCCTTGTTGCTACTGAAACAATGTAGCAGGTTTCCTCTGATGACTACCAGTCAGAATTACCAAACGTTTGACATCCATTAGCCAATGAGTTAATTAATCAATGTGCTCCAGTGGTGTTGTTAAACAAGACAAACATTTTGCTTGCCTGGCATCATTTCAGGAACGTGAGTTAGCTCATGGCAAAGACTGTACATGACATAAATGTCATATTTGATTAAACTATGTGAAATGGTATATTTATTACCATATATACATATGTGTATAAATATTTATTATCCACATGGTTCAACATAACCAAGTTAATAATCATACGAAGCACATGTGTAATAACAAGTGTAATGACATAATTTTGGGAAGCGACATCATAACATGACATTGCTTCTCCATTCCTAGCTCAGATTGTGCATTAGAAATATGACGTCATTTCATTGTCTCCAACTAGGGGCGGGACGTAGCTCAGTGGTACAGCGTGCGCGCTCTCTTGATGCATGGTCGGTCTGGAATCGATCCCCTTCGGTGGGCCCATTGGGCTATTGCTTGTCACAGCCAGTGCACCACGACTGGTGTATCAAAAGCTGTGGTATGTGCTATCGTGTCTGTGGGATGGTGCATATAAAATATCCCTTGCTGTTAATCGGAAAGAGTAGCCCATGAAGTGGCGACAGCGGGTTTCATCTCAATATCTGTGTGGTCTTTAACCATATGTCTGATGCCATATAACCGTAAATAAAATGTTTTAAGTGCGTTGTTAAATAAAACATTTCTTTCTTTCTTTTTTTCTTTCCTTCTAGTTGGGGCTGAAACACAAGTCTTATTATTAATAAAGAAAGCAACAATAATAATATGGATAATAAAAATTAGTATGACACACAAGCTCGTTTAATAATCTCTATATATTATTTAGCAAACAAAATTCAGCAGTTTCTATCATTGGTCACCAAAGTGTAAACAAGGAAGTAAACTTTACTGTCTTTCCTTGTCAAATAAATATGTGAAGTACCTTAAGTGCATCTTTTTTACGGTTAAAATAGCTCTGACAGATAGTTCTACGGATGTAATTCTATAACATAGATGTCAGTTCACTGAACCAGTTAAAATTGATTGGACAGATAAGTTTATTAAGGCAGTTCTATGACAGATATCAGTTCATGTGTTTTTAAGAAACTTAAAAAAAAAAAGTTTTGACATTGGTTATATACAGCGCTAGCTTTTTGTGAATTTTGAAAGCAGTTTATTACTGTTAGCAAATATTATTTAAATTTGGCGAAATAATTTCAGGTAATTGACATTTTAAAGAAAATATCTGTTGATTTCTGCAATTGTTTTAGTTCAATAGATAATTTGTTAAAAAGTTTTGCTCACCCATAGCTAGCCCTGTTATATAATATGTACAACATGGTGACGAGTGTTATATGAATAAACAGTGATGGCTTCTGTTTCAGTACATGTGTGTGTCATAGTGTTCTAGGTTTGATTACTAACATTATCTAACATTAAATTATATAAGGTTTCTTTGTATTATGTAGCATTTAGGTTATCCCAAACCACCTACTATAAGTAATATCATAGACAACAAGTGTAAAAATATTATTATTTTATTTATTTTTTAATTTAAAAAAACCCAACCCACCTGCCACAAACATTTAACACATAGACAAAGACATTTGAGCCTAGCGATGCACTCACTCTGGGTTGAGTCAGTACTGGCATGAAAAATCCCCCATTGCCTCAGGTGGGATACGAACCCAGTACCCACCAGCCAGAAGTCCGATGGCATAACCACTACACTACTCAGACCTGTGCAAGTGTAAATATTAGACAAATATAAAAAACACAATTTTAAGGTTTTTATACATTTATGTATTTAATACAGTTACATGTACGTTTTAAATCTAACATAGTATGATGGTTGGCAGTGTATGTATGCAAATCATAAATATATTAGTGTAGCCTATGTGTTATTTTTATACATTGTATACTATTATTGTATCTTTAAAATCATTTTTAAAAAATTAAAATATTTTGGTTGGTATTGTAGGTATGTTAAGTAAAGTTGATTCAAATCCACGCACATCTCATTGCAGCATGAAATATTTATAGGATCTATGCACAAATGTGTATAGACAGGCAATTTTTTCTTTCACAGTTATAGATGATTTGACCAGAATCGATACTGGAAATTGGAAATATATTTTATTTCATTAATCCTTTAATAATTTATTAATTAATGTTAATTTTAAGATATTTCTTTTATTTTGAATGTTATAGATTTTTGTTAACAGACACTTTAAATAAAGTTAAAAGTTAAAATTTATTTTGTTTAACAACACCACCAGAGCACATTAATCATCGGCTATTGATGTCAGACATTTGGTCATCGGCTATTGATGTCAGACATTTGGTAATTTATGTTGTTGTGTAACTGCCAGAGTGTTATAAACTTCTGTTCTGTTCTGTCTTAATTGAGAATGGAAACCCTCTACGTTTTTCTGTCAGTAGCAAGGGATCCTTTATAAGCATCATCCCACAGACAAGATGGCACATACCACAGCATTTGATATACAAGCCATTTTATTACACATAGCACTTTACTGGGTGGAATAAGAAATAGCCCAGTGGACCCACTGATGTGGATCGATCTCAAACACCTTAAATAATAACTTGCCAACACATATTTCAGATATTTTATTATGTTTTTGACAGTGCTTTCAGTAATATTTATAACACTGCCATAATTTAAAATTAATTCTGTTTATGCAAAAGCGCTCTTAATCTAATACCACATGCTGCATTATATTTTGACAGCAGGTCACTGACATTTAAAACAAAACAAAAAAATCTTGTCATTAAATGGGATTTAAATCTTTTAATGTGAAAACACCCAATACTACAATACAGATAATGTTAAAATTATTTTAAAGCCATAATTGCTTGTAATATTTTCAACAACCGAAAGAAAAGCGTGTTAAGTAATAAATTGTAAATAATGGAGATTCAGTGCCGGTTAATATACTAATATGAAATCATTCACATGGAAAGGGACGACCACTCATTGCATCTGGCGTTACACGATGGCCACATATAATCAAGTTCTGTTTGTATGACTAGGCCCGGTTTCACAAACCTCATAAAGCCATAAAAGAATCTTGACAGGTTTCAGTGATTTATGAAGAATGCATGTTTAAGAAAAAAGTTCACATTAAAAACAGGTACCGTATCTATTTTATAGATTTAAAAAAAAGATTTGTTGGAATGTGTTTATATTTAAAAATAAATAAAAACTAATTTATACATCTATACGGTATAAGTTTTAATTATAAACAAATATTGGATTAACTTATGTATTTTAGTTTAGAAGTGCATGAATACAAATATAATTAAATAAATAATAAAATTTAAATTAATAAATAATACAATTTAAATAAATAAATACAGTTAAGTATTGTGTTAAACTTGTGTAATTTAATTTAGAGCTACCACAATCTGTCTGTGTCCCATATATAGTTTTCTGGACATTTTTCACAATGCCTTGAAATATTGAGCTGAAATATTGTGTATAGCTTTATCATGTTCTGTTATAGAGTAAATAAAGTTTAACTTTCATGGCGAATTAACCATTTTGGACATACAGTAAAGTACGTTTAGAACGAACACGCTTATAACAAACTACCAGTTAGAACGAACTGATTGTAAATCCCGACTTTCTCCCCTATATATTAGTAATACATTTTAATGTATAGAACGAACTATGTATAGCGAATTAA
>JAECMU010042898.1:6780-25941 GCA_016106625.1 Dracogyra subfuscus
CCCCCCCGTTTTTCGGGTGTTTTTTTGGTTTCAATAAAAAAAAGTTAACCCGATCAAAAATACAGACGACGGTCGTGGTTTTAAACAAGTTGAAGGTCATCTTGCTTCTCGGCATATTGGGATTTCATTGTAAATAGCCGAACAACAACAAAAATTAAGAAGAAGAAAAAATAAACAAACAAGACATTTTAATTTATTGGTCCTGACAAGAAAAGTTTGCATAGGATGTTTTAAATGTTCTTTTGGTTGCATTCGACGTTCGTTACTTCCAGGTTCTTGTGCTTCGACTTACTGAAGTAAAAATGGTTTCGTCGATTTAAATAACGTTGTCATCGTAAATGTACCCTGTAGTGAAACACTTGATTGTCTCCTCGTCAGCTATTTAATTAATCAACGATATTTTAAAATACATTAAGGCAAAAACTTAATCAGCAGATCGGTTGATTTTGCTATCGACCAATGCGAATCGGCAGCCATTATTGAGTTTGTCTAACCTTGCATCACGTCATACGGAGGGGTCAATGTTTGTATCACTGAATCGCAGTGATTAGTATGCTGTCACTACCGTGGTATACCGTGGTACATTAAAAACAAATGCGGTATACCGCGGTACGTTTTTTTCTCACGGTACCCAACCCTAAAAAATATGTCACTTCAGTAAGGGCATGCATATTTTTACATAAGAATCAATGTTCAAACCTTCCTGATTCCGACAAAGATAAATCGACCTGGGGCCCGTTTTACAAAGCGACCTTAGCTACTATCGAACTTAGTGATTTAAGGTTGATATTACGCTGCCGACCTTAACATTTACAACCGTTCGACGAAACAACCTTAGTGTGATTGTAAACCCAAACTTACTACAGTAGCAATCTTAACTAAGGTTAAAATATTATAGTCCATCCCATCCTCCTACAAACATGTTTTTGTGTAAATAATTTCTGTTTTGTCTGACGCAAGAAGAAAAGTAAAAGCATTTTGGAAATAAGAATTTTTTGTATACTATTTTTGTATCCAATTTAGCAAAAAGTCAGCTCAGAAATAAATAACTTGTAGTTTTTATTTATAGATCGACGACAGTCATTCTTCGCACCCATGTTTCGGCTTCATACACAATAAATAAAACATATCCAACAGTATTTTTTTTATATGATATATTTGACAATGTACTTTTTATATACATGTAGTTCATCATTTTAAAACCTAAACTTAATATTTTGTTTAATATTATGAAAAATAAAAACCTACCGAAAGTAAACTGCGTTGTTGGCTCTTGGAGTTATTTTGACGGGGGTCACGGTTAGTAGACTAGTTTTTATTTTAATGCTGCGTAGCCTTGTAATAATATAGTTAATTTTGAATTTAAATGACGTCAGTATTCAAATGAAGTCATAGAGCGGGAGCCAAGTGAGATTTAATTGTTGCGAGAGTTCCAAAAGGTTTGAGGTGGTTGAGGTGTAGAGGGACCCCAACTGACTACAGAAACCCAATTCTTATGTTAATATAGTGCGGGAGTAAATAAGGGGTGCTACTGAAAAAAAACCAAAATGGGATTTAATTGTTGTGAAAGTTCCATCCAAAATTCCTTTGCTACTTATTAGAGGGCATCTCACTGAGCCCAAATTCACAACTTCAGAAAATATATTTTGCGGGAAAGTCTACTTAAGAAAGTGCTAATTAGGGATTTAATTGTTGTGAAAGTTCCATCCTTGAAACCAAATGTAAAATGTAGAGTATGCTCATCCAATTTGGAATTACCAATTTAAGAAAAAAATATAATGCAGGAAAGTGCACTTAAGAAGAGGTCAAATGCTAATTAGTGCTAATTAGGGATTTAATTGTTGTGAAAGTTCCATTCGAAATTCCTTTGCTATTTGGTAGAGGACATCTCACTGAGCCCAAATCCACTACTTAAGAAAATATAGGTAGTGGGAAAGGCTACATAAGAAAGACTCTTAATTAGTGGTAATTAGGGATTTAATTGTTGTGAAAGTTCCATCCTTTGAACCAAATGTGAAATGTAGAGTATGTTCACCCGATTCACAATTACCAATTTAAGAAAAATATATTGTGGGAAAGCCAAGATAATGAGTTATAGCATCAATGTGAAAGTTTTTTTTTTTTTCTTTAGATAGATTTTGGTAAGTATTGTACAGGTAAGTCAATATTATGTATGAATATGGTATACAGAGTCATTAAACATGTTAATAGCCTTTTTGTTTTTGCTGACAGATGTGTGCCATCTTGTCACTGTAAAATGGGCTTGTTAGACTACTAATTAGAGACCATCCATGAAATGTGTTTTTTCAAAATTGGGGATTTGTTTTATCACCCCTGCTCCATGTACATTGTATATTTGATCATTACTCCCCTCCCCCTCCCGTGTTCAGCTGTAAATTAATCTTGGATGCTGAAAAGTACATCGGACACAATTAGGAACATTGTCTTATAGCATCAATGTGAAAGGTTTTTTTTTCCTTTAGGACATGGACATGTAGTATATCAGTGGATAGCTTTTGGTGAGTATTGTACAGATAAGTCAATATTATGTATGAATATGTTATACAGAGTCATAAAACCAGTTTTAATTAAATATAGTTTTAAAAAGTCTCTATTTTTCCTTCTGAAAACCTATGCGGATTTAGTTTATATTACCTATTTCTTAGGTAAATTAAGAGAATATGTGAAGTGAAATTACGGTAAGATATGCTATATTTATTATGTACGAAGCAAAAACAAGGATGCCAAAAGTGACTGTCGTCCATGGCGAGACCGTCCATTCCAAATCCACTCGAAACACATAGCATTCCGTGGTATCCGATACCTTCGTATTAGTTCCTCGTCGTTGATTGTGTCAAACTTTATGCTTCTGTCGCAAAAAACACATTCCATTTGCGTTTTTTCCTTCCTCAGCGTTTTTTAAGATCGCAACCTTAGTGCTTACAGTAGGTGCAGATCTATTGTAAATATTGATAGTAACTTAAAGTGATTGTAAGCTAAGGTTGTTTAGTAAAACGGGTTGTCGATTGTAAGAGAAAGTTATGGTCGGTACCTTAGGCACTTAAGGCGATAGTAGCGCTAAGATCGCTTCGTAAACCAGGGCCCTGGATCCTAGACTATATATGTATTGAGTCTATAAATGATAAACTGCATTTCCATTTTAAAAGGATTTTTAGTGAAGGAGATTATAAGCAAAAAAAAAGAAATGTTTTATTTAACAATGCACTCAACACATTTTATTTACAGACATATGGTTAAGGACCACACAGATTTTGAGAGGAAACCCGCGTCCACCTCATGGGCTACTCTTATGTCGCTTAGCAGCAAGGGATCGTTTATTTGCGTTTCCCACAGGCAGGATAGCACAAACCATAGCCTTTGTTGAATCAGTTATGGATCACTGGTCGTGCAAGTGGTTTACACCTACCCACTGAGCCATGCGGAGCACTCACTCAGGGTTTGGAGTCGGTATCTGGATTAAAAAGCCCATGCCTCGACTGGGATCCGAAACCAGTACCTACCAGCTTGTAGACCGATGGCCTAACCACGATGCCACCGAGATTATAAGATTCAGGGCCCATATTTTCGAAGCAATCTTAGTCTACGAAATTGTAAAATTATCATAAGCTATGATGTCACTATGGGCGTGTGCTGTAGTGATGTCACACCTTACAATGTTTTTGCGATTTTGTAGCGCTAAGAGAGCTTCGAAAATATGGGCCCAGAATGTCGGTCCTGGCTTAAATCATTATCATGGAATGGCCCAAAGGAAGAAAATATCACATAGGCATCTCCACTACAGTGGACCTGAGTGGTGTAATCAAATTCAATTCAGATACTTTATGTTTACTAGATACAAGATAAAACTAGTTATAACTTACTGCTGATCTGCAGACTGATTGTGTTGCTGCATGTTTTAGCTGTATTCAGATCACACCACCAGTCTGTAGCATCACTAACTGCAGTTCTGTTGATTCTCAGAGTATACTTCTTAGTGGTGGACAAGCTGCTGTCTGTTCCACTTCCACATGATGCAGAGTAACCTTCTGGTGGTCTACTGAACAAGGAACATGAAGTCACAGTCTGTCTGATAGTAACAAATGCATTAGATGTAGTTTTCTTAAAGAATTGTACTTTATCACTGAGACCAACAGCCTGTGACACTGTACAAGTCAAGGAAAATGGCTGAGTTAACACTGCATAAGACGAAGAGCCAGAAATAGACAGTGATGTACCTGTAAAAAAAAAAAAAGTAAAACATTTTACTTTTTTGACTGCTTTAAGTTATAAATACAACTTTTTTTAATTTATTATTATTCAAAATTACTGATATCGGGTCCACTTGACCCACAGAAATTGATTTAAAATTGAGGAAGATGAATTAACATTTGGACGTTATGATGCGGGGACGATTTGACGAGGGAATGTTATGACTGGTCACTGCCAGATCAACATGGTAAAACCATTTTTAAAAAAGAAGATTTTAAGCCCCCTGTTGTTACAATGTTAGAATTTATTTTAAATTACTATATTCAATCTGCAAAATGCATGCTACATTTTTGTGCCTCTATTGTAGTGAATAGTAGACATAATCCATTCTTAATAATTGTAAATAATTTTGAGTGTATAAATAGCACTAGTCAGAAATTATATAATATGCTAAATATATTAATAGACGTAAAGTTAGTATATGCATGCATATGCCTAAACTGGTGAATTCTATTAAACCAGTGTAACCAAGGGCTAACAGCAGTCTGAAAAGGCATGTAAAATGTATATAAAAAGATTAGACTGCAAATGAAAGAAAGTTTGATTATTGATTTTAATTTCCAGACACTGTAAAACCTGGCGTCGATGCAGGAATTTTACCAGAGGCAGGCCTGCACAAATTGCACGAACGACGGTTTCCTTCGTGCATCGGTTATGCCATTTTATTTGGCATAACCGATTTAACGTTCATGTAAAATTTACTGAATGATTAGTCCCAGCAACGTACATGTAACAACATATTTTTTATCGCGAGTACAAACATTAGATTTGTTCCAGATGCAGTGCTTTTTCGTAACACGTAACATAAC
The DNA here is from genome assembly GCA_016106625.1 of Dracogyra subfuscus. NCBI lineage: Eukaryota > Metazoa > Mollusca > Gastropoda > Neomphalida > Peltospiridae > Dracogyra > Dracogyra subfuscus. The sequence continues at coordinate 11,859 of JAECMU010042898.1, forward strand.
TTCAGACCAGAGTATTCTCAGCCCTAGGTAATCGCGGACCCCATCGGCTTAGTTAAGAGAAATTCCAATGATATATTTTTACTGGTCTCAATGGTGCAGTGCCTAAGCAAATGTTGGTCTTACAAGGATGTCAGGTACAGGGTTTGCATCCTGGTACTGGCTCCAGCCCAGAGTGAGTTCTTAAGGGCACAACGGGTAGATGTAAGGCCACTACAACCTCTGTTTTTTTTCTCATTAACACTCTCAATATATATATATTTACTAACAATTAACCACTGAGGTGTGTGCCATAACAAGTGTGCTTGAACCTTAATTGAATATAAGCACTTAAAGAAAGAAACACGTTTGAAGGTGTAAATAAAACAAGAAGTTTCAGTTTCATATATATCTGTATTTTCTAAACATTTTAAAATATTTTGTTAAGACAATTTTTATCAGTTGTGTTTACATATATATACTCTTAGATATATCTGAGGGACAATTATCCTCATACTTTACGCGTCATGAATTTAAAATATATACTAACCAACATAATAATAATATATGTATATACGTGTATATACGTGTGTATATATATATATATATATATATATATATATATATACATTGTATATATGTATATATATGTGTGTGTGTGTGTGTGTGTGTATTCCAAATGTAAAAGTAAAATCCTGAATAAATAAATATTGCGTGTTTAAACATTTATCTGCTTACATCAATAAACTAAAACAATTTGTGATAACATCAAATATTATATAAATGATTAAGCACTATTTTTATTAATCAGTAATCTAGGCATATAGTTTCTAAAAGTTATCTGAAAGTTCAGTTTCAGAGAATTGTAGACCACATTTCTCATTCTACTGGACGTGTCCATTTAGTATTCTCCCCAGTACTTAAAAGATTTTTCTTTGAAGATCCTGGTATTTTGTTTCTTTTTGACGTTTCAGTTTTGACTCTCTCACCAATAGAGATAGGCTTGTTGGAGACCAACTTGCTGTATATGTTGATACACAGCCTGGGTGAAGTGGAATGCACAGCTTTTCATTTCTACAGTTGGCATTACTGTTGTCTTCTTCGTAATCAATGATGACACGTTGAACCTGGGGTAGTGAACGTGGCATCCTTATACCAAGTCTTAGCATTTAAATTTGCAGTTGTTTATCAGTGGCGAACATAAGATGTCGCATGTTATCACTGGTGATATCTTTTAGTATGAAGCCATGTGGGATGTGATCATACTTTAATATGAAATCCAACTCTTCAGTATCCTTGGGTGAGCATTTTTTCGATGGTTGTTAGCGTTTCTAACAATGTAAATAATTTGTTGAATGCAGGATATGGATCAGTATCAGGTAGGTAGTCATGAACAAGGTTTTCAACTATGGATCCTGCTGACTTGAACGGGATATTCGTGGCCTCAACCTTGCCAGTGCAAGCAATGGATGCCGCAGTGTCTGTGCCTAGCTGTGGAGGGTGAACATGTTCCCAAAGACCTGGTCCTCTAAATTGACGAACTGTAGCATGACAATGCATAATCTTATTGCAGACCGAGCAGTGCGGTTTTGTTTCTTCACTATATAGGAATAGCCCAGATTGTCATACAGTTTGTCTTTACCGTGAACTGATGTTTCATGCACAATTTTGTAACTGACCTCTACATTGGCTACTGATACATCTAATGGGGCTGGATCCATTACAGATGTTTCATGGTAACTTGGTGGTAATGGGTCAGGTATATCACCTTGGTCTGATCAGGTTGGATCAAGAACCAATGATTCGTCGATGCTGGGATGATTCGATAGAGGAGAAGAAGGAGGGGACCCCATGAGTAATGTTGGAGATCTTGGTGGTTCTGTGATTGGCATTCCCCATCAATGGGGAATGCATTGGTGGCGTGGGAGACACCATGGGAGTATCAGACAAGCTGCTGTGTCCATTTGTTAACTGAAAAAGAGAGGGGAAAATACACATAAATATTTGATACATACAAAATAATAAAGTGAATATACCAAAAATTGTATTAAGTGTTTTACCTCAGTCCTAACCTTAAAATATGATTATTTAGACGTACAAATATAAGAAAATAACACATTTTGGCAGTGTAGCAAATCATATTGTTAAAATTGTAAGTAAATAGTTATGTTCTATATCATATTTTGTACATGTGCACTATACATTGTAGAATGTTATATGTAAACATTGTTTGTAATACTGGCCGGAGGCCTAAAATACTTTGAATAAAGCTTGATTGATTGATTAGTGTTGTACTAGTATTAGAGGTGGTGGTTGTGGTCGTAGTTGTAGTAGCAGTGATAGTCTTAGGGGTGGTAGTGACATTAGTAATAAAGGAATTTCGAATAAATGTCAATTAATTCTTTAGCCCTGAATGTGAATTATATATAACTGGCTTGTGTTACATTTTTTGAAGAAAATTGTGTCTTCGTGTAATTATATATTAGTCCATGGGCCAGAGGCCAATTTTTAATGATTTGGTACCACCCAGAGGGACAAAGGCTCATAGGGATTTTTTGATAGGTCTATGCATGTAGATAATAAAATGATGTGATAGCCTTCCGTATCGAGTAGCTTTCTGTCATTTTCACCCTGAAAACTGAATAGTGTGCTGAAAAAACCACGAAGCAAATTTTGGGAGTAAGGGAAACTTAATTTAGAATAACTTTCCTTAGAATCACCCTATTATAACAATTCACCACTCAAAATGTGTGTTTTGAAGCCCTCTATAGAAGACATATTATAATATGCAAATGAGCCACAAAAGTAGGTCATCAGAGGTCAAAAGGTCACAGATTCTGAGTCAAACTAAAAATTTGCGGATTTCAGGTTTGCTTCGTCATCTGCCAAAACCAGGCCTAGAAATTGTTAGAATTTGTGCAAAAGGAATTTCCAACCATTTAAAGGTACCCATGTTCAGTCATCTAGAAAAACATTGAAACGTAAACAAACGAGCCAAGGTTAATCTTTGCAGAAATTGATACTTTTATGATATCAAATTTACCATCACTATTAACTAACACAACACCCTACCAGAACAAATAAACACTCAAAATCTTTATTATGAAGTGCTCTTGGCATCTGATGTCTTTTAAAGAAAATTATTATTGTCATGTACAAAAGTAGGTCATCAGAGGTCAAAGGGTCACTATTTAGGTTTTTTAATGATTTGATGGTACCAACCAAGCCCATTCTAAAAAAACAAGGATGGAAACGGCAATGAGAAAGTCACAATAAACACCCGTGGTTGTGTCTGAGCACCCTAATTAATTTTTTGTTTTCAGATTGAACAGGTACAGGCTAGATGAAATCTTGAAAGTCCATCAACGTTTCATTGAACTGATCTTTATAAAATTAATTCTCCCCATTCAAACTATTGTTAATAGATGGTACTAGCTGTATACTGTAGATCCTGAAATTAATGCGTCCCTAAATTAATGCGAGTCACGGTGATCAGACATTAATGCGACATGAAATTAATGCGAGTGGCCTCCCTTTGAAATAACTTTTCATCACAATGTTTTGAAAAATAAATAAATAAAAAATTCTAGTGCAAAATTAGTGCCTGCAAAATGAATTAATTCTTAATTCGAAATGACACGTGTATTTAGCTATCACTTCCTTTTCCGATATTTCCGGCTATACCATTTCATAACCACTTATTCGATTGGATCACACGATTTCGCCAGTGGCACTGGTGTAACAACACATTCGGGGTCTATGCGGTACATGTATCGGTTATCTTGTTTATTTCGCACCTATTCATGTTCGATGGATCGTGTCAGCTTTTGACAAGGTGGCCAAAGACAAAGCAATCATTAGACGTGGCTGGCAGCTTGCTGGTCTATTAGACAAGTAGACAATCTTGAACTGCTCCAGTTGTGTGTATACTTTTGTTTAGGACGAGATCGACGGGCTCCGTTACCCATAGTCAGTGTAATTAAACTGTCGCGCCTGCGATGATTTGTGCTCCATTTGTGTTGTGTTATATAAACGTATTGGTATTTTAAATGTTGTTTGTTTTGTTTTATTAAATGTATCGGTATTTTAATTTGTTATTGTTTTGTTTTAATACAGACAAAACATAGAAATAAATGCGTCATATTATTAATGCGAATAGCATGGCCTAGCATTTTTCGCATTAATATTATGATCTCATTAATTTCAGGATCTACAGTATTTCACTTTCACCAAATGGAGGCAGAATATAATCCTTTGCATTTAGTTCAGTTTCTAAGTATCTTTACAGCTTTGGCGACATATACTTGGTAAGTCTGCAGCCCTGTAATACATAGGCAATATATACATTATCCGTAAACTGTGATCTGCAGTATTTGAGGGGGTCACAGGTTTGGTACTACATATACGAACACTGGACTGGCTTTATCAAAAAACTGCCGTCAACCCTGGTCATTTGTTGGGACATTTGCCATAATCAGGCTTAGAAATGGCTGCAAACTGTGTCAGAAGGAATTATCCAACAATTTAAAGGCACCCATATTCAGCCATCTAGAAAAAAATAGTGAAACGGAAACAAACGAGCCAAGGTTAGGTTTTTGCAGAAATTGATACTTTTATGATATATAAAATGTACCATCAACACTAACTAGCACAACAAACACCCTATTAAAACAAATAAACACTCATGACATGCTCTTGGCATCTGATGTCTTTAAACAAAATGAATTTGCATGTATAAAAGTAGGTCATCAGTTTGAATAGGTACAGGCTAGTGGAAACCTTGAAATTCCTTCAAAGTTTCATTCAAAAGATATCTTTAAAATGATTACTCCCCATTCAAACTATTGTCAATAGATGGCAATAGCTGTCTATTTCACTTTCACCAAATGGAGGTAGAATATAATCCTTTGCATTTAGTTTAATTTATAAGTATCTTTACAGCTTTGCATGGCCACATATATACTTGCAGGGCTTTAGATTGTATTAAAGTCGAGGCGATAAATGTTGTGCCCAAAATACAGATGCCCAAAATAGTCATGCCCAGATTAAGTATTAAACATACTGACCTCAAAATATCTCACCCCAAAACCACTGAAATATTAAGTTTATTTTTATTAAAACAGCTAGGAATGCATTTCTGAATACTGACAACTCTCCAGTAGCTGTTATAATGATAGTATTGACCTAAAATGACCTTCCTGTACTTCAGAAAAAAAAGTCCCCGTTGTGCCCAAATTAGTGAGATCTAAAGCCCTGACTTGATAAGTTTGCAGCCCTGTAATACACAGGCAATATATACATTATTCATAAACTATGATCTGAGGTAAAATTAAATGTATCTTTATCTTATTTTATCATATACATCTAGTATCACATCCACATAGTCTATTGTAACAATTCTGCAGTATTTGAAAGTTAAAGGTTTAGTACTGCATGTAGGAATGCAGAACTGGCTTTATCAAAAGACCACCCCACCCCTCTGGAGTAGATGTGGGTTATTAATTATGTCCACTGATGAATAACAGTTTGAGCAATAATCGGTGCATCCTAAGATGATGAAATGGTTTTTGTTCTATTCTGGCAAGTCATTGGTCTTATTGTAAAAACTTACAGTGAACAGCTGGAGTGTGGATCATGTGCATATACTTTTTTGTAAATCAAAGACACAGGTGTTAGGTAAAGGCACTGGTCACAACAGGGTAGCAGTTCCATGCACCCTGTGCGGTCCTTTTACCTTTTTTTTCAAAGAAAACAAAAGGAGTATTATATCCTGTTGAGCTATGGAAAAGAAGCAGGGACAAGTATGTATCTTTTCCTAGGCTGTCATTTATACCATTGATTTGATGATATGTAAAGAATTTACCTGTACCACAGGCAAACCATATTCTCACATTTGTTTTATCCAAGGTAAACAAAAGATGGAACTTGGCAATTGGGACTACATATATATTTGTGTTAACAGTGTGCACATGATAGCTGGTACAGTCTTCATAATAACATTATGCACATGATTTAAAAGTGTGATGTACAAGTATTCAAGGAAGCAGGCATCCTGACTATACTGAAATCCCTGGCCTTGCTGCTCATCAAACATCTTCAGAGGATATTAACACTAATTTGCTCCTTTTTTACGGAAAAACATAGATAGCCAGTCTGTATATGGTGTGCTTGGAACTCCTACCCTGATGTGACCTTTGTCATTATCAATATGACATTCAACTCTTACAACAAAGCAGACACAGCTGGTCCATATCTGCTGCTACTTCAACGCATTACAGTTATCTTGTTAAAAAGTATATATAAAAATATATGTTTCTACCGAAACCACCTTAAAATGTTAAATTACATAAAATATATTTTTAATATTTGACGTTTCGTCAGTCTAAAAAACAATATCCTCAGGAAAATAAAACAAACAAAGTGCTGGACATATAACCAGTAAGGTATAAAATAGAGCATGCCAGCTTGGAAGTTAAAAACACAAAGCTAGGTAATAAAGTTGGAGTTGACCAATAACTTAAACAATAAAACCAAAGAACAAAGGAGCAGAAAAAGTCTTACTTGTTAAAGCCAGTAGGGCTGTACTCATCGAGGCCAGTGGGGTTAACAGTATTCAGTTTATGTTTAACGGATGCTCGACTGTCAGCACCCAAAACAGGTTGCCTACCAAGATGTATTATATTTCATTTCATTTATTTATTTCATTGTTAGGGTTGACCACCCTGATACAAGGAGAGTTGTGCTTAAACACATGTACATATGTAACATATAATGCATTTACATGTATACACAGTGAAATTATCCATTACAAAATGCTTCTCTAATTCGAGATGCTTCACAAATGAATCTACTTACATTCCATTTAAGTGTATGACTTTCTGTTTTCAGCAAATTTATCATTTTAAATATATCTGGATTACATCTGTACTTTAGAGGCAAAAATTTCATCCGATTATCATTATAAAGTGGACATATAAAGAGAAAATGAAATTCATCTTCAAATAAGTCATTGCATTTGGGACAATATTTGGGCAAGTCAGATCTGTATCGTTTTCTATGAGTGTTAATATCAGTATAACCTAATCTGAATCTTGTGAGAGCATTTCTAAAATGTTGTACATTCCAATCTAAATGTTTTTCTAAAAGTATACTGTAAACCGTGAAATAAATGTGTGCGTATAAAGTTTGCGTCGTACCTTATGTCGTGAAATTAATACGCACGCACTATTTTCAGTTTGAAGTGTGCTTAAAGTGATGTCTCGATTTTCTAGTAAACCATAAAGGAAAACACAAACAAAATACAATAAAATTCACAAAACGATTCACTCAACAGGCACAGCCTATACACGAGCTCTCCTTGATGGCGACTAACGAGAAATGTTTTATGTAACTTCAATCGATGCTGACTAACCGTTTATTGTTTTATCTACCAAAGGGTTTACAACCGAAGCTGTGAGTTAATTGTGATTATAATATAGGTGAGGTGGATATGGCCTAATCCCCTCTATAAACTGTACCAGATGCAATTGCTTTGATGTAGGCTAACACAATATTGATTTACAGACAGTAACTTTATAACAATTAGCTGTCTTTATCCACTATTTTTTTAGCTGTCAACAGTCTTTCGCGAAATTTACATGTCGCGAATATGCGCTAAGGTATACATTCGCAAAAAAAACACGTCGCAATATTAATACGGTTTACAGTAGTTGTTTTAAAAGATCTATAAAGTTCATATCTATCACTACTATTAATATCAGTTAACCATTCTTGTAAATATACATCCGTCAGTCTGAGTTTAAGAGTTACTTAAAACTGTTTCACGTCACCAATTTCTTGAAATAGCCAAGCATAGCCAAAACCATTACGGCATAAAACATTTTCCATCTGACTTGCCCAGTTTTGTTTTCCTTTACAACAATAATTATACAGCATTAAGTATGTTTGTTTACATAATCTAGATGTAGGCAACTGTAACAGGTGTATCCAATATTTAACAGCTTTACTAATAGTTATAATACAAAGTGGATACCTGCCAGTCTCAGAATAGACCATTAGGTTTGGTGATTATGAGGGAACACTTAAAAAGCGTTTACATGCAAATAGGTGTACCTTTTCAATTTTATCAATACTAGATATGCATCAGAAATATGGGGCCTAAGTTAACATAGGCACAATTTGACAGTCAAAGAGTTTTAAAAATATTTTACTATTAAGTGAACCCAATTTATATAATGATCTTATAATTTGAATAATAGCTCCTTTTGCTTTCGACACAGTATATGCCAAATTTCTATTCAATTTCATAGTAAAATTCATACCAAGATACTTATAGCTATTCACAGCTTTGATCTCGAGGTTTCCATATTTCCATTTTTCTCTAGTAGAAAGGTGTCCACCTTTTCTAAAAACAACAATATTAGTTTTATCTAAATTCACAGTGTCAGCAGATTTTTTCAAATTATTAATTTGTGTTTGCAACCCACTAGGGGTAATTGATAACAAAACTATATCTGCAAACAGAAGCAAAAATAACTCATTCAAATTAGGTAAAATTTGCACGCCATATTTACCACCCTCTATTACCTCATGTGCCAATTCATTTATTAAAAAAAGAAAAAAAGAAGAGGTCTGTTTTACACCTGAAGGGCATTAAAAAAAATCTGTAAACTCATTGGGATTGGTTCTGACACAAGCCTTAACAGATGCATACATAGCTTTTAACATGTTCATTATGTTGCCATGAATTCACCGAGATCTTAAAATATTCCACAATATATTTCTATTAACTGAATCAAATGCCTTTTGAAAATAAATAAATGCCACATACAACTTAAGTCCCTGAAAACAATCTTTTTTGGATTAACCCATATAAAGTAAAAATGTGGTCAGTTGTTGAATAGTTAGCTCTGAACCCTGCTTGCTCTTCTAAAAGTTGTTCTGTGTTTTCAGCCCAATGAGTTAAACGTTTGTTTATAATGTGTGTATATATCTTACTCATAACAGATAATAAAGAGATACCACAATAATTGTCAGGTTTATTTATATCTCCCTTTTTATTTAGAGGAATAATCACTGATGTATCCCAGGCCTGTGGATATATACCCTTGTCAAACATCCCATTAAGAAAAGGCATTAAGAATTGAATCAAAGCTCCCTGTGATTCTTTCAATAATTCTGCCGGTATACCATCAATCCCCACAGCTTTCCCAACTTTTAGTGATTTAATAGCTTCACTTAATTGCTTGATTCAAGGCTTGAGACATTTCAATACTTAAATTATTACATTCATCATAATTATTTGGCAATCTACTGTCAGAAATTACATCTTCTTGAACCGGACATCCTAAAACATTTTTAAAGTGTTTAAACCATTGATCTTTGTTTATACTATTTCTTTGACATGTATTATAATTTATCCTTTTAATTTCTTTCCAAAATACATTTGAATTATTAATATTGCTTAATAACATATTTACTTTATTATCATGATATGCCTTTTTCTTTCTAAAATAAGTTTCTTATATTCTCTTCTCTTATCTAAATAAATTAATTTATCTCCATCGGACTTTGATCTTTTAAATTTTCGTAAAAACCTATTAATTTCTTTCCTCATTTTATAACATTCATGATCAAACCAAGCCTGTATAGAAACAAACTTCCTTTTACCATTAGTAACTTTTTTGTGCATACATGATGCACACTTTTTAAGACAAATATTAAAACACTCCAATGCATTATCAAAACTACCACAGTCAATATATCTTAGGGCCTTCATAAAATCATTTCGCTTGGAATCATCCCATACAATTTTTTCATAGCTTTCTGTTCATTACCACAACAATCTGGATATTTAAAAGTTCCATTTACAGTCAACTCAACTGGTAAGTGTTTGGACCATATTTGACATGACACATGTAAAGAGGAACAAATAGAAATATACAAAGATGATATCAAAAGGTAGTCAATCACACTACACCCCTGCTGTGAAATATATGTGTATGAACCATCAAACTCATTCAAACCATTTAAAATTAGCAGATCAAAGTTACTACACATATCAAGTAGTTCATTACCAAAATCATTACAAATCTTATCGTCTGATTTTCTGTCACTACAGTGGGTATGTGATTCACTCCCTACATCATCCATATCATTTACATCACCATAATCAAATACTTCTGCACCTTTCGATTGCAAATCTGCTGTAAAAATCTCCACATAATACAAATATATGATCAAAGTATTTTTCATGTAAAGACAATAATAAATTTTCTAAATGCTCAACCGCACTACTTTCAGACCTATTATAGGCAAGGGAATATTTAGGTGGAATATATGTACCTATTAATATCATGTTATTTTTACTTTGCAAGATAGTTTTATCTATTACAAGAACAATTGTATTGCTATTAAAACAAAAATCTGAACAATTACCAAAATGTACCCACTCAGAGGAGGGGTGGGGATGGACTATTGATAAAGACAGCTTTTCTATTTGTAGCCTATAAGACCTGTAACAAGTTAAGTTGGTGTCATCCCATTACGGCTTTCACAACTGCAATATATCTCAGTCATTATCTACATAATAATGGAAAAGTAGGTACAATCTTTACTTGGGATGTTTGGGTGCTTAATACACGGATTTGCTTTAAATTACACAACCAAGCTTCTATTCGTTTGAGTCTGTTAGTAATAATAGTAAAATAGGTAAAGTGTTTGTTAAAGTGTAATTATTAAGTATGGTTTCCATAGATGTGTTCCAAGCTATTTTGAGTTATTATTTTAATGACTGGCCAAAAATACGATCCTAGCATGCTGAAAATGTCCAGCATGACCGAATATAGGTGACCTTTTGACCTCTTTAGGCCTGCTTCATGCTTCAGTTACTCAAAAAGATTCACAACTGCTTTGTAATAAGCATTTTGTGAGATTTTATAGTGTGATTTAAGGTTGATGTTGGTGTTAGTACTGATGTATCATAAAAGTATATATTTCTGCAAAACCTTACCTTGGCTCATTTGTTTCTGTTTCAATATTTTTCTAGATGACTGAACATTGGTGCCTTTAAATTGTTTGAAATTCCTTCTGACACAATTACCAGTCACTTCTAGGCCTGATTAGAGGGCTTCGAAACACACATTTTGAGTGGTGAATTCCTATGATTGGGTAATTCTAAGGAAAGTTATTCCAAATTAGGTTTCCCCTACCCGCCAAATTTGCTTCGAATTATTTTATGCATACTATTCAGTTTTCAAGGTGAAAATAACAGAAAGCTACTCGATACGGAAGGCTATCACCTCATTTTATTATCTACATGCATAGACCTATCAGAAACACCCTATGAGCCTTTGTCCCTCTGGTTGGTACCAAATTCTGGTCTGGCCCATGGACTACATGTATATCATACATATATATGGGTATCATGTGAAAAATAAACGAGTTATCAATAAATATTTAAAAATCGACGTCTATAAGATGCTTCAAGAGAAAAGTAAAAGCTACAGAAATATTATATAGGTATATACTCACCATGGGATCATCAGATCGAGCCCAACAGGTATCGCATGTCTATTGGATATCAACACTTTCTCCAATAGTTTGATGGTAAAACTTCTGCGAGATACCCGTATTACATGAACGGTGTTGCCATAGATGACATTTGTCACAGAGTATTATACCATGATAGAGCAGACTGTGCCATGTTTATGGATATTGGTATATGCACCCGTATAACAGTTAAGGTATAATTTTAATTGAGAAGATTTTATTGAGTAGATCTCTGTTTTAGCGGGACTCGTTTTGAGAATTGATTTATCAACTATTATTACATCGGTGCTGATCCGTGGGCTGAGGTGCTTTGAACTGCATTAGGTATATATGGCCTCTCCTTATGACGCGTTAAGTATGAGGATTAGTAACGATGAACGTCCATATTACAGTTCATATGCACTAAATAGCCTCTCAATGCATTATTCACCTTTGGCTAAATTTGGATTGTTTGATAGGTATTAAAATGCTTATGCGCCGAGGATTCAAACATGCTTAATGTGGGCACAGCATCTGATTAAAATCAGGAACACCTACCAAATCATATCATAGTAAGAAGGGGATGGGGTATGAGCAGAATCAATGTTTAAAACTAATACAAGTTAATAAACAAAATATACACAACAAAATGTACAATGAATATATAATAATGTTTAATTAAATAACAAACTCATCTTGAAATAATAATATCAGGTTGTTTAACAACAAACTTTCATTTGCGTGTAACCCGGATATAAGATGCTTTCATTAATACAGAGGCCGAGATTATTTGTCCGAAATTACCTGGGGCCGAAGTTACCAGGCCGTAGTTACCAAAGTTCGAAGTTACCACGTTCCAACGTAACCAGTCAAGTTTGTATAAATATCTTGCGAAGTAGGTGCATTCCCACTGGTTGTTAGAAGGCATTATAGCCGAATTTAACCAATCAACATGGCAATATTGTGATGGTCATTACAATCTCGAACTGGATGATGGATCAGCAACCAGGGTAAACCAGTCACAGTTACCCTATTATTAACTGTAAATCCGAATCAGATAGTGAGTGACAACGACAATGTCAATGATAACCCTTATGAAAATAACTTACACGAACTTATAAGTGGAATATACTTTACTTATTCGCCACTTACACGTTAACCATATATTGGTATAAGTGAAGTATCAGTGTGTATAAGTATAAGCGAAAATAATGGTTATCTGATACATCACTGATACTCCACATATATTTCACCTATAAGTAGTTTATCAGTGGTATAATTAAGTGAACTGGAATTAAGACATTTTTTGTTTGTTTCTATAAGTGAAATTTAAGTGAACTATTAGTTTGGAGATAGTCCTTTTGCAAAGGAAATGATGTATTCCAAATGAAAGGGGGAAAAACTAAGTCCAAAACATTTTCATGGTTATTTTTTTTTAATATTTAACTTCTCACAGGATTTATTAAATTCATTGGGAACAGTGGCTAAACAACCAAACATACATGTAACAGAATTTTATAGTATTTCCAATAGTAAGTAGCTGCAGGGCAGGGTGGGGGTGTGGGTGGAGGTAAGCTCCATTTCAATGTTTATTACAGTATGGATTTATATTATCTATTAATGGTAATTTGTATTTACATATAAAAAAAAGTTAATTAACAAAAAAAAAAAAATTAAAAATCAAAATATACATCCCCCAAGAAAAACAGACAACATTGACATCAAGAATTCAGATAGAGCAAAATTCTGAGATTAATAGCCTTGCCATCTTAGGCAGTATGGTGCAACTTCAAAAGGACTTAATTCAGATACCAGCGGGCAGCATAGCCCAGTGGTAGAGTGCCCGCCTGATGCGCGGTCGGTCTAGGATCGATCCCCGTCAGCTGACCACTGGTTTTTTTTCTCGACATAACCATATGTCTGACGCCGATATAACTGTAATTACAATGTGTTGAGTGCGTCGTTAAACAAACCAAAAAAAAAATAAAAAATTCAGATACCAGTGTGTGGGTCTCCAGCCAGAAGGAGGAAACCAAAGAAGAAATCCAAAATGGCGGCATCTGGACATTTTCTTTGTGCACATGTGTTTAGTTGAAGACTATACCTCATGTCCGTGGAACAAGTCTATCATAAAGGAAAACTAATTTGGTAAGTATCGGACTACATGAAGCACCTATTTTTTATTTTAACAGTTCATGTTTTTCATTTAAAAACCATGCATTACAATCATTTTTGGATTTTCAAATAGACAAAATGGCGGCATTCTTTTGTCTGATAAATTCTCTTTATTTATGTTAATGCATGTGCATAGACATTTCATTTAGTGAATACAGCTATACTAAAAGTTCAAACTATTGCTGATTATAGTTATGTTGTCACATAAAGGTTTGGTGTTGTTTACATTTAAATATTATTTAAGTAATTAGTAGTAATTAATTAAAATATACTTGTGGTTTTCCTGTTACCAACAACCATGATTTTTCTTTCTTTAATAGCTTGGAGTATTAATAAGTTACAATTTTGTATTACCATATATAACTTTGATCATTGTGACCTGTCCCTCCATTTCCTGTAATGG
>JAECMU010042942.1:0-11574 GCA_016106625.1 Dracogyra subfuscus
CCCCCCCCCCCCCTCCCATATTCAACACGCTGTGCAAGTCCTGACATATAATGGAATAAACAATGTAGGGTGTAAATTGTCAAATCCAATCCCACAGACAACAATAGTAATGTGTGTGGCTAAAACTCCTATCTGCAGTGTATCAGTCAGTATAAATACTACCACCCCTCGCCCTTAAAATGAATCTGCAAAAAATTGGGGGTCAAGCTGTTCATTTCTGAGATAAGGGGTAGCGCCTATGACTACCATAGTTCCACACAAAATTTTAGTACTTTTTTGTACAGATACCCCATACATGTTTCAAGCACAAGGCTACTTGACAAAGTGGTACCAGATGAAATAAAATTGCATAAATATTTTGCCCAATCACAGGACTTGTGTTCACTTCTCTTAGTTCAGTGCACCTCGAACTTTGACCCAGCCAGAAGTTACTGTATTTGGTTTAGTACTACCTGTAATAATAAAACTAAACATAACTATTTTTCATTAAAAACATATACGCTAGTAGGTAGCAATACCCATAATGATTATGGAATTAATACACAAATACTTTTCACATACAAAAATACTGTCACTACTTCATATAATGATGATGAAATCACACTTAATCATACAAATCGTGAGTAAATATATTACTAAACATTTTCAATTGCTAGTGTTGTATATAATTAATTTCTTAATGATTTTATGTTAACTGTACATATAAATACATGTATGCATCAAATAAGCCATGCATTCTTGTGTAGCAGGAAAAAGATTATTTCTGTTCACACATCCCCCTTTGAGGGGTGGGACATTGCCCGGTGGTAAAGCACTCGCTTGATGCATGGTCGGTTTGGTCTGTGTGGTCCTTAGCCATATGGCTGATGCCATATACCGGGTAACCGTAAATAAAATGTGTTGAGTATGCTGTTAAATAACATTTCCTTCCTACCTGCCTGACATCACAAGTCTGTATTCCTGATTCTCACTGCATGAAAAGTGCTCTATTATGGAAAGGGTCTGTAGGGCCTAATATTTTATAAATCTACAGTATACTCAGTTTTTGATACATTTTATTTTTAGACTGGGATCCTGGTGCCTCTGAAGATATAGAGTCATCTGAGGTCAAAATAAAAATTGAAAGGCTACAAGGTATACCGTTTTATAATGTGAATATTATGCATTCCCATTACCTCTGTTTGAACCATTACATGTTAAATGCTATGTATATATAATTACAAACGTTCAGACATTATATGATTTATATATTATTAGTCGCAAATTTAGTTGCAAAACATGACAAACTATTCTTATATAAATGATGAAAATTATGTTCCATCTGCCATATAATTTTATTACAGTTGAATATTAATTTGTTCTTTTCATTTTATCTTCATTTTCGTGCTTATATCTGATTATATCCTTATGGGTTCCAGCTCGCCAGCATCTTCACCAATGTCTCTATATGATTTGTGAATTAATTATTCCAGAGGGATCTATGGGTTCGACCTTGCTAGTACCGAAGTTACAATATTTAGCTCAGTTAGATGATGAAATTGAAGGAATGAATACGAATTTAGAAAAAGGTAAGTTGAGATTGTTTTATTTTTTTTAAATGTTAAGCTTTTTTTGAAGAGTTTGATACGGGTCATATGGTTAAAAGGATTAAGTTAGACAAAGCACAAAGTAGCAATTTATATTTACTCGTCAGTTGTCTAGTAAATCAACAAAATCTCTAGCCAACTCAGGACGACTGCTACTCACCAGGCAACATGTCTTAATTAAGTATGTGAGATAGAAAAAGTACACCTTCGGTGGTGGAAATTTCAACCTGGGACGATGGAGTCTTTTTCTCTCATTCATTTGGTAAATATAGCGGGCAGCATGGCCCAGTGGTACAGTGCCCGCCTGATGCGCGGTCGGTCTAGGATCGATCCTCGTCAGCTAACCACTGGGTTTTTTTCTTGACATAACCATATGTCCGACGCCGATATAACCGTACTTATAATGTGTTGAGTGCGTCGTTAGAAAAATAAAATAAAAAATCATTGGGTAAATAAACCATTATTTTATATGAACAGACAAAGATAGCTGAATAAATAGCTTTTTTATTTGACAATTTTATCATAAATAAACTGCACTATCGTCTTTACCGTGTTTGTTTCATGTGTTAAATATAATTGAACACTAGCTTTTAAAATGAAGGCTTTAATAACAAAATATTAATTTAAAACTCTGCCTAATGACTTCACGTCACTATTTCACATTAATATGACGTCATGTATTACCACCGACATCATGTTAAACGCAAGTGCGTGATATCCCATGTAAGATAGACATTTCTTACATGGCTTTCTTTCATGGAATATCTCTGTCCCATATACCCGAGGATGAGAGAATATGGATATACGTGAATGAAAGACTGTTAAACAACATTTGAACCTTGATTTTGTTGAATTAAAAAGCATTATATTATATATATCTGTTCCTGAACCAAGGGGCGGGACAGACCTAGGGTATGGCACGTGCCATAGGCACCACTTGCAGGGGGGTGGGGGGGGGGGAGGCGTCACTGAGCAGTTTCTATTAAAATCAGACAAGCCATCCTCGGATAGGGAAAAAACATTTCTTCAGATGTATGAAGATCTGTCTTTGATTATCATAATTATTAGCCATAGGCGCTATTTTCCGTAAATACACCAGTGGACTTAGCCCATTAGTAAAGTGTTCACTTGATGAACGTGTGGTTTGGAATTGATCCTCATCGGTGGACCCATTGGGCTATTTCTTGCTTCAGCCAGTGCACCACGACTAGTATATCAAAGGCTGTGGTATGTGTTATCCTGTATGTGGGATGGTGCATATAAAAGAACCCTTGCTGCTAATCGAAAAGATTAGTCCATGAAGTGGTGACAGCAGATTTATTCTCTAGGTATCTGTGTGGGCCTTAACCATGTCTGATGCCATATAACCATAAATAACTTATGTTGAGTGCGTCGTTAAATAAAACATTTCCTTCCTGTTCCTGAACCATTATCCAATTGTGGGTTTTATCATCCAAACCAGTGCACCACGACTGGTATATTGTGGTATGTGCCGTCCTGTCTGGGAAAGTGCATATAAAAGATCCCTCTTAGACTAAGTCATAATTGTCAAATATTTGACATCCAATTGCCAATTATTTAATAAATCATTGTGCTCTAGTTTTGTTTTTAAACAAAATAAACTTTTAACTAATGATTAATGGGTGTTCTAGTTTCAGGCTATCGAACAACTCTCCATATTAATGAATCGGAAAACGTCACGGTAGTGAAAGGATCCATCACAGATTGCAAAATCAACATTAACAACAGAAAAAGAGTTAATAATTACTGTAAGTTACAGGTGCATTTGCAGGAATTTATTCAGGGACGTCTAGAATATGGCAATAAAACTTTATAGGGAGTCAAATCATAGTCCTCCAGAAAATAGATTGAAAAAAAAAGAAGATAAATGATTTTGTAATTGCTAACAAATAGGCGTCTGAATCGGGGGAGGGGCCATGGGGCACTGCCCCTCCCAACTCTAACACTGTAGGGTCACAATATGCAAAAGGAAAATAGTTTATAATTACTGTAAGTTACAGGTGCATTTGCAGGAATTTATTCAGGGTCGTCTAAAATGATTTTGTCGTTATTTCTCATGATGAAAACGGGTTTCAGGAAGGGTTCATGCTTGGGTGATGGAAGGGAATTTAAAAAGTTTATTGCAGTTATTTTTTAAAATGAGGCAAGTGAAACGATTATAAGAACTGTGTATCTATGTTAATCCTCATTTCGTACACTGGTTTAACTGTTACGTCACTCGGATTAAAAAGAAGAAAATTATGGCGATGCTGCATTTTATTTATTCTATTTCAGATGACAAATATATTTACTTATCGTTAAACATATTTATTATGCTTTTGTTTCAGTTCAAAATCCACCATCATTAGATACTGAACTCCAAAACAGATTTCCGTTAGACAAAAGACCACCAGGGGAGCCTAAAGCCTGTAAAGGTATGTGGTTTTATAATATAGACCTTGTTGCTGACATGTTTATCTTTGGTATTGACCATTTTAAACAGTAATCTGAACAACTCTTTAGTTGCAAAGTCTAATTTCTGCACAAGATAGAATCCAAAGGAAGTTTTAACAAATTGGTAATTGTATGTGTTCGTGAATCACTGTCAGTTGTTCTAGTTAGTCTGGAAAAGTGCTACTCCTAAGGCCCAAAACACACCAAAGCTGGGTCTGGGCTCTGGGGTATGGGTCTGGGGTCTGGGTCTGGGGTCTGGGGTCTGGATCTTGGGTCTGGGATCTGGATCTGAGGTCTGGGTCTGAGGTCTGGGTCTGGGTTTCGCGAGTGTGACAAAGTCACCATGTCTGGTATATTTTGACGTCTGTGTCTGTAACAACAGATACTAGTTTTCAAACATACATATATATTAACTGCGGTTATCTGTAGATATATTTTCTTCTGTAAACACCAACAAAAATTATGAGAATTCTACTTTGATTAATATACATCTTTCCAGTATGGCAGTTGTGGCAGGAAGGGTAGGGGGTGGGGTGGGTGGGTGGGGGGGGGGGTCATGTGCCGCCCACTTTGTAGGAGCAGCAATGTTTTTTTAATATATTTAAACATGACTACAGCACACTTTTTTTTTTTCTTCCCCATTTCATCCATTAACCATGAATTAATTGTATAAGTTTGGAAACCCCTTTTACGAGAAAAGATGTTTTAACAAAAAATATGTTTAATGTTTTCTTAGATTCTAACACTTTTTAATCATATTTTGTTCTTATTTTAGGATTATCTCCAGGGTCTTCGTGTATTTCGAAATCGGAAAACGTTTTGTATGTTCAGGAAAATATCAACAGCAGCATGATCAACATTGATAACACAGAAGAAGTCCGCGACTGTAAGCTGATGTTTTGAATCATTTTATGTTAGTTATAATTTATTTTAAAGATTTTGTGAAAGAGCAGAAAGAGTTTCAAAAGTATATTAGAGAAAAACGGTAAGTGTTGAATTTGACTTATATGTAAACAGTGTATTAATGAAAGATGAAAACATCAGTTAAAAAAAAAAAAAAGTAATGGTAAGTCACTGAATTTCTGTCTCTTGTTTGAAAGTACAAGTTTGTACACTTATTTAAACAGACCTGCCAACTGCTACATTTTGAGTGTAATTTGCCTAGCTGACAACTGATATGCTTATGGACAAACTGCTACGCTCTTTAAAAAGTAAAATCAAGAATGATATGAAAAAAATATTTTTGAACTGTTGAAAGTGTTGAGTGTGTGTGTCTGTGTGTGAGAGAAAGTGGGAAAGAGGGAGGGAGAGACAAAGAGAGAGAAAGAGATATGGCCCACTTTCAAGTTGAAAGGATTTTTAGCTTCACTTGCAATATGTGTTAATTTATGCTAAATTGATGGATATTGCGATGAAATTTGTACATACATGTAGCTTTAATTTGTACTGTTGGAGATCAAGTTTGACATTCCTGGCAGCTTACCCATTTTTCACAGAGTTATGGCCCTTGAATTTAGGAGATAAGACCTTTTGTTTTGTTTTTTGGCCTAGTAGGGACATGTATTGCTTTAGCAGTTTGAATTTGTTTCAATTTATTTATCATTTAGTTATTTCAGTTTTTCCCTTCATTATTTCAAGTTTCTTCTTTAGTTATTTCAGTTTCTTGCATAGTTACTTCAGGCTAAGTACAGTCTTGATTACATGTGATTTCTAAATTTGTATGCATAAAAAAGGCCTGTTACAGTGTACTGTACTGAAAAATATATGTTGTTTTATTTTAGATGCTGTTTCCAAAGATGGACAACCTTTCGAAATTTCGCCACAACTTGATCAACTATCAGGTGGGTTGTTTTATAATGACATTCATGGGGTTTTGGCCATTTTAGCTAAGGGGGCAGAAATAAAAAGAGAACAGTAATAAGAAATTGACTAAATTCAAGATTTGTCATTATTTCTCATGATGGAAACTGGTTTCAGGAAGAGTCCATGCTTGGGTGCTTGGGTGATGGAAGGAAAAATAAATTTATTGGAATTATGTTTTAGAATGAGGCAAGTGATATGATTATGACTTATGAGAAGTGTATACCTATGTGAATCCTCATTTCCAACACTGGTTTTTTAACCGTTATGTCATTTGGATAACAAATGAAAAACAGTTGACAAAAGTCGGCTCAAGTTGCCAGGTTATTAGCAATAATAGTGGGAAGTCAAAGTTGCTGTAATATTTTGAACTAATCCAATTTCAAAAACAAAATCACACAATGGATGTCAATACCCTGTCGGAGCTCGTTTGGCACCTTGTCAGTCCATTACTTTGGCGCCAGACTGTACATTAATGCATATCATGCCGTTTGCAGTGGCCATGCAGTTGAGTGGTGTTAATTCTCGGCCACATTCATTTCAGTAATGCCAGAAAGTTATAATTATTACTTTCACTTTAACATGACACATTATTAACTATTTAATAATATCATGTGTTTAATTAAACTTATAATTATTTTGTTTACATTATTACCAGAAATATTGAAATACTACAATTGAGTGTATACTTCAGAATTTTTTTCGAATGCAAGCAGAACATGGTGAAATGTTATATTTACCCATAAATGTTCACTTCACCGACTTTTATAAAACTTATCCCATTTCTTCTGGAAAGGGAAAAGATACTTTTTACTTACTCAAGTCTAGATTAGGAACCGAGCAAAAGAATTAAGATTAAAAAATAAAAAAACTTGACAGAATATGTCTAGAGATGCAATGAGTTGTAACATCAAACTACATACAAAAAAATATCATACATTTTATATCATAATATGAATATACAGTGAATTCCCCTAAACCCGGACATTTCTCACAGTCCTTTATTAAAATCATTACAGAAATTAACCTCTCTAAACTGGACACCTCTAAAAACCAGACATTTTACTTGGTTCCAAGGGTGTCCGGTTTAGAGGGGTTTCACTGTATAAGATGAATAGCTGAAAAGATGTATGGACAGGTAAACTTTATTTGTTACCGGTATTTGTTTCTATTTCAGTGGGCAACCTCTCCATTGTAGAGAACCAGACGTCTTAGATGTATTCATCTGCCTTACAGGAAGATTTATACTTGAAGACCAACAAATGGGATCTGACAGGAAAGGAAGCTGATAGATTGATCTTCATATTTGTTATTTACAGTTGAAATTATGTTTGTACAATCATATATTAGTAGAATGTTATGTTTTTCAGTGAGCAAGGTCTTTAAGAATAACATGGTTTGTTAACTTCTAAATGCAGCTCTCGCTCGGGTAATACATGAATCCTGACACGAGTGGGCAATTATGGTTGTACCATCATATATTAGTAGAATGTTATGTTATCATTTATTAATCAATTAAATATTAAAATATGAGCATGTTTTTCAGTGAGCAAGGTATAAATATAAATAAATTCATTGATATGTCTTTAAGAATAACATGTTTTGTTAACTTCTAAATGCAGCTCTCGCTCGGGTAATACATGAATCCTGACACGAGTGGGCAATTATGGTTGTACCATCATATATTAGTAGAATGTTACGTTATCATATATTAAGCAATTAAATATTGAAATATGAGCATGTTTTTCAGTGTAAAAGGTATAAATATAAATAAATTCATTGATATATCTCTAAGAATAACATGGTTTGTTAATTTCTAAATACAGCTCTCGCTCGGGTAATACATGAATCCTGACACGAGTGGGCAATTATTGTTATACCATCATAAAATATTTTATGGTTTCCAATATTGGTTTACATTAAGTAGATTACTTCTTGTTTTTATTATAAAGTCAAATTTAGATAAAGGTAAATTGATAGATATTTTAATAAAACCAGTTTTGTTTTTGATGTTTGTTAAAGAACATTTTTCTAGTTGGTCTGTCAAACCATTAAGTTATCCAAGGTCTATGTCTGTATCATCACATACAAATGTTAAATCAATAAATACTATTTCATTCTAGTTTGTGTTGTGTGTATGTTGCAGACAGATTTGATTGCAGTGTTTCTACACTGTATTAGCCTTTTACATTCAGACTAACTTGCCACGGCAATTTAGTACAAATACCTTGTAGGCCTACATGTACAGAGGCGTATTATAATTTTAGTATATATTAATTATCATCCCTCTTCAAATCAACCCCCTTAGTTCCCTTGGCATTCCGTCTTGTATCATTGGGCAAATGGATTTTATGGATCCGCCACTGATGTAATAATGAAACTTAACACCAGATCATTATAAAAATGCTGTTGCAGATCAGTTTTGCAATGGCACAAATAATTGTAATTGCGAATTTCGAAACTTTAATGTGTGTGTGTTAGGTTTAGTGTTGTGTGTGTTTTGGTTGTGCGTGTGTGGTGAAAGCCCTCGAAAGTGGATTCTCTGTAAACTGGAATTCCCTCAAAACGGGGACTGTTTTCACGATTTCGTTTGAATTGTCAGTACGAGTCATTCCATCTCAAATCAAATATTTAGGTTATCCCTAGCATTTCGGTATCGGCTTTATTTGAGATCTGCCCCAAATATTCCTGTCATTCACGTCAGGGCTTCTAGATTATGGTAGCCCCACTCCCATGGCTAGTGATTTTCAGTGTTGGGCTAGTAAATAATTACTATAACTAGCCCAACGTCTAGGGGAAATAACCCTCTTGTCAAATGCTGCATTTACATATTTTGTAAATATAAATATCCTTCCCCCTTTTTCCACTCCAATCTAAGGAGATTTAAGCTCAGTCTTCCTCTTTAGGTGACATATATGATCATTACTATTAATACAATTGTATTTATTTAAAGTAGGGATAGTGAATTTTTTATTATGGCTAGTACATTTTTAAAATCACTGATCCCATAGCTAGTAGATTTTTATAAAATTCTAGAAGCCCTGTTCACGTGAATAAATCCCAAATTTGGGCTCTGTATTCAAAGTATTTTTTCATTTAGCTCAGTTGTTTGAGTGCTTGCCCGAGGTGCCTGCATTGCAGATCAAATCACCTCAGTGGATCTATTCAGCTAACAGCCCAGTAAAAAAGCGTTTGCTTGATGTTCGGTTGGTCTGGGATCGATCACTGTCCGTGGACCCATTGGGCTTTTTCTCGTTCCAGCCAGTGCTCCACAACTGGTGTAACAAAGGCTGTGGTATGTACTATCCTGTCTGTGGAATGGTGCCTATAAAAGATCCCTTGCTGCTAATCAAAAAGAGTAGTCCATGAAATGGCGAAAACAGATTTTGGGACCATTTTCAATTAAAGAAAACCAATGTCTGTATACTAGTACTTTTAAAATCCTGAAACCAGTCTCATGTTATTGCTAACGGCTAACAAGTAATTTATATGTTTCAAATTTCATTGGACTATTTCTTGTTCCAGCCAATGCACCACGACTGGTATATCAAAGGTCGTGGTATGTGCTATCCTGTCTGTGGGATGGTGCATATGAAAGATTCCTTGCTACTGAAGGAAAAATGTAGCGGGTTTCCTCTCTATGACTGTAATAAATCAATGTGTTCCGGTGCCACTAGAGCACATTGATTTGTTAATCATCGGCTATTGGATGTGGTGTTAAACAAAACAAAGGAACCAATTTTCATTACCCACATATAAGTCTTAGATATATTTATTTTGCAATGTATTATTTTCAGTTTACTATATAAGACTGTTTAGACCTTTTCAACCTGTTTTTCGTTTGGCTGAAATGATTCAGTTACCCCAGCACAACGAGCAGGATGTAGCTCAGTGGTATAGCGCTCGCCTGATGCTCGGTCGATCTAGGATCGATTTCCGTCGGTGGGCCAGTTAGGCTATTTCTCGTTATAGCCAGTGCTCCAGAACTGGTGTAACAAAGGCCATGGTATGTACTGTCCTGTCTGTGAGATGGTACATATAAAAGATCTCTTGCTGCTAATCGAAAAGAGTAGTCCAATGGACTCCATGAAGTGACGACAGAGGGTTTCCTCTCAATATCTAGTGGTCCGACGCCATATAACTGTAAATAAAATGTGTTGAGTGCCTCATTAAATAAAACATTTCCTTCCTTCCTCAGCATAAAAATACACATCAGGGCCCGTGCTTATAATACTTAAAGTCTAGACTTTTAATAAAAAAATTTATTTTTTTTAACGACGCACTCAACACATTAGAATTACGGTTATATCGGCGTCGGACATATGGTTATGTCGAGAAAAAACCCAGTGGTTAGCTGACGGGGATCGATCCTAGACCGACCGCGCATCAGGCGGGCACTGTACCACTGGGCTATGCTGCCCGCTAGACTTTTAATAAAGTCCAGACTTTACCGTAATGTTATTTGAATGGTGTTGCCATGACGTTAAAGTCTAGACTTTAAGGTTTATAAGCAGGGGGCCAGATCATTAATGATCATGCCCCGTCAGCTAACCACTGGGGATTTTTTCTCGACATAACCATATGTCCGACGCTGATATAACCGTAATTATAATGTGTTGAGTGCGTCGTTAAACAAATTTTTTTTTAAAAATTAAAAATTAATGATCATGTGTTGGGTGTCAAACAAACAGGTACCTGAATATATGTAAAATCATGTCCAGTGGTAAGAGCTGTAGTATATTTTTAAAACTTTATATGGAAATCAATATGCTTTAAAAACTTAAAATTAATTCTGGGTGGAATTAAAAAATCAACCATACTTCTGTTGCCAACTATATCTTCTTTTTTTCGTCTGCTACAGATAATTACACTCCACCAAAGAAATGGTTCAAATCTGGGACCATGTCCCCGAAGCTATCGTTGTATATAACGACATCGTTAAGGCGTCGTGGAGGAACAGTTGATGTGCCAGAAAGTGTCGTTCCGGTGTCAGTTACTAGCGATATCGTTATGTTAACAACAGCTCCTACCCTGTTGTTAGAGTGTCTTAAAGTAAAATGTTTGTCGTAAATGAGCATGAAAAACACGGAATATTGTTTTAATCGTAGGATTCGGTGTCAACATTCGACATCCTGTACAATGACAATTGCGAAGGCAGTAATGCTACGGAATGGTCCTTTTAGAAGAAGACAGACCATGCCAAGAATCTTGAGGGATAGAGATAATTATCTTGATTACGTGGATAACATTGGATTACAAGACAGCTATACAATGGATAGGAGAGAAATATTGTATCTAGGCAATACATTGCAAGTTGATCTCCAGAGACAGGCGCGCAGAAGTGGTGCTTTACCGGTGTCGATACAAATTGTAGCAGCCCTACGTTATTGTAGCCTACTACTTTAAGTTTTCAGGCAGTAACGGGTGATGTACATGGTATATGCCGGGCATGCAAAATTATTTTTTTTGCTTAACGACGTACTCAACACATTGTAATTACGGTTATATCGGCGTCGGACATATGGTTATGTCTAGCCCGAGTACTCTTGACTGTAAGAGAGCTAGACGGACATTTGGACAATTATACTACAGAGAGAAATTGGACACCAGCCTCACTGTGCCGCCATTCGTGTCGGTCCGTGTTGCTTCGTGTAGCAATTAAAAAGGTCGGCGA
>JAECMU010042983.1:1516-12559 GCA_016106625.1 Dracogyra subfuscus
AAAAAAAAAAAATTAATAATTTAAAAAAAAACAGAAGGAAGAAATCATCCTCTTTTTAACGAATTGATCATCAATCAACTAAAACACACTCACCCAAATCATCAGTTTGTATACATTCAGCCAAAATTATTAAATACAATCAGTTCAAAGGGCTACAACTGTAAATATTTTGAATACTAAATGTAGTAAACTTTAATCACATTTAAATCATCCTGTATAAGTAAAAACATTTTAAAACAAATTATTCAAGTACATTAACTACAAAATATTGCCAAGACCTGTCCGATATACTACGACATTCACTTGTTTAACATGTTTAAACAGAAGACCATGTGATCCCTGATATACTACGACATTCAGAAGACCGTGCGATCCCTGATGTACTACGACATTCACTTGGTTAGCGTGTTTAAACAGAAAACCATGTGATCCCTGATATACTACGACATTCACTCGTTTAATGTGTTTAAACAGAAGACTGTGTGATCCTTGATGTACCACAGCATTCACTTGTTTAA
This sequence comes from Dracogyra subfuscus, assembly GCA_016106625.1. Classification (NCBI taxonomy): domain Eukaryota; kingdom Metazoa; phylum Mollusca; class Gastropoda; order Neomphalida; family Peltospiridae; genus Dracogyra; species Dracogyra subfuscus. Next base: position 2,035 of record JAECMU010042983.1, read on the forward strand.
CATGTTTAAACAGAAGACCTTGCAATCCCTGATGTACTATTACATTCACTTGTTTAACGTATTTAAACAGAAGACCTTCCAATCCCTGAAGTACTACTACATTCACTTGTTTAACATGTTTAAATAGAAGACCTTGCAATCCCTGAAGTACTACGACATTCACTTGTTTAACATGTTTAAACAGAAGACCTTGTGATCCATGAAGTACTACGACATTCTCTTGTTTAACATGTTTAAACAGAAGACCTTCCAATCCCTGATGTACTATGACATTCACTTGTTTAATGTGTTTAAACAGAAGACCTTGCAATCCCTGATGTACTATGACATTCACTTGTTTAACATATTTAAACAGAAGACCTTGCAATCCCTGATGTACTACGACATTCACTTGTTTAACATATTTAAACAGAAAACAATGTGATCCCTGAAGTACTACGACATTCTCTTGTTTAACATGTTTAAACAGAAGACCTTGCAATCCCTGATGTACTATGACATTCACTTGTTTAATGTGTTTAAACAGAAGACCTTGCAATCCCTGATGTACTATTACATTCACTTGTTTAACGTACTTAAACAGAAGACCTTGCAATCCCTGATGTACTATGACATTCACTTGTTTAATGTATTTAAATAGAAGACCTTGCAATCCCTGATGTACTACGACATTCACTTGTTTAACATATTTAAACAGAAGACCTTCCAATCCCTGATGTACTATGACATTCACTTGTTTAACATATTTAAACAGAAGACCTTCCAATCCCTGAAGTACTACAACATTCACTTGTTTAACATGTTTAAACAGAAGACCTTGCAATCCCTGATGTACTATTACATTCACTTGTTTAACGTATTTAAACAGAAGACCTTGCAATCCTTGATGTACTACGACATTCACTTGTTTAACATATTTAAACAGAAGACCTTGCAATCCTTGATATACTACGACATTCACTTGTTTAACGTATTTAAACAGAAGACCTTGCAATCCCTGATGTACTATGACATTCACTTGTTTAACATATTTAAACAGAAGACCTTGCAATCCCTGATGTACTATGACATTCACTTGTTTAACATATTTAAACAGAAGACATTGCAATCCCTGATGTACTATGACATTCACTTGTTTAACGTGTTTAAACAGAAGACCTTCCAATCCCTCATGTACTATGACATTCACTTGTTTAACATATTTAAACAGAAGACCTTCCAATCCCTGATGTACTATGACATTCACTTGTTTAATGTGTTTAAACAGAAGACCTTGCAATCCCTGATGTACTATGACATTCACTTGTTTAACATATTTAAACAGAAGACCTTGCAATCCCTGATGTACTACGACATTCACTTGTTTAACATATTTAAACAGAAAACAATGTGATCCCTGAAGTACTATGACATTCACTTGTTTAACATGTTTAAACAGAAGACCTTGCAATCCCTGATGTACTATGACATTCACTTGTTTAACGTATTTAAACAGAAGACCTTGCAATCCCTGATGTACTATGACATTCACTCGTTTAACGTATTTAAACAGAAGACCTTGCAATCCCTGATGTACTATGACATTCACTTGTTTAACGTTTAAACAGGAAGACCATGTGATCCTTGATGTACTATTACATTCACTTGTTTAACGTGTTAAAACAGAAGACCTTGCAATCCCTGATGTACTACGACATTCACTTGTTTAACATATTTAAACAGAAAACAATGTGATCCCTGAAGTACTACGACATTCTCTTGTTTAACATGTTTAAACAGAAGACCTTGCAATCCCTGAAGTTCTACAACATTCACTTGTTTAACATGTTTAAACAGAAAACCTTGTGATCCCAGCGTAGTCTTTGGTTCTGGTGAACTGGTTCTGGAGGAAATGCAGTCTTGAAGATTGGGGGTGGTTCAGGAGGTGGTTCGGGGGGCGGTTCATCATTACTTTCCTCCGATTGTTCTAAAACAAAACAAAACTTAATATCAATGTCGGCCACCACTAACATTCTGCATTTCAGTTATTCAAATAAATACATGCCTACCCGGGCAGCACGACCCTTCGCCATAAAGTACCCAAATATAACCAACATCTACCCCACAGCAAAGAATCTTTTGTATTTCTTGCTTATTCTAATATCTACCAAAACAAGCTCATCAGGATATGTCCTTCTTTCAACTTGGTTTTCATCCGATTGCATGCAACTTCTGTTTTGTATGGTCATCGTTTAAGATAGACAAAAACTGATGAAAATGTAAAACCAAATTCAGTTTATCTTAACCAAATAAATAAAGACTCCCATTATGTGTTTGTTGAATTTATAGTCAAATAACAATGGCCAAATTAATGACTGACAGCTTAAACTTGAGATATCAGACTTGTGTACATACACCTACAATCACCTTCTAAAGATCAAACCATTAGTCCGGCTAGTTACTACGTAGAAATATCAAATCTACAAGTTTCTCTTGACGTGTTACCATGAGTATTCAGACTATCTGCTTCCGGTGCTGGTTCTGCTTCCGGTTCCGATTCTCGGTTCACTTGTGATGTCTTGCGACCTCGTCCCCGTCCCCTCCCACGACCACGACCCCTTCCACGAACTTTACCAGTCATCGTCCTGTTAAAAATATACAACAATATAGTAGTGTTTAACATACACACATATACATATTATTATTATCATTAAGGGCATTTGGTAAGTGACAAATCAATTAAAAAAAATTATATTTCAATAAAGAAATTTTTTCACATTTCTTTAATATAGAGTTATAAAATTCATGAATGAATGAATGGTTAACAACACCACAGCACGAAAGATATATCGGCTATTGGGTGTTAAACTATTGTAATTGAAAAAACAATGTGATGATCAACATCAAGTTAAAAATTCAACAGTCAGATAAAAACACGGTGTAAAGTACTGTGTAAAAATACAAATATTACAGACATATCAAGTTAAAATTTACAATAAAACTCTGTGTCAAGTAAAAATTGTAAAATAAGTTCAGGATGAAATCAAAAGTATTCCATCACAGATCGCTGTCCAAAAATATATTTCCAAGCCTCTTTAAGATAAGGACACTGCACAAAATGTGGCGTACTGTCAGAGTACACTGATAGTGCACACATGGAGGTGGAGGATTCTTCTTCAAAATTAATGAATTGGTCAAGTAAGTATGACCGATGCGAGAACGACACAAGACAACTTCATCCTTCCTGCACTGTCTATAGGAGGACTGCCAGTGCCACTCTCCAAAGACTGGCTTGACAGAATGAAGCTTGTTCGCAACCACACAGTTCCAATCATGTTACCAAGTCGAAAATATAAATTTGTTAATGCTATGTTTCAAATGGGTATATGGTACACCAACCCTGGCATGAATGCAAATCCAAAGCAAACTTGGCAGCAGAATCTGCCTTTTCATTACCCCTGATGCCAACACAGCTGGGCACCCAACAAAATACATCTTTATTAGCAATAGATAAAAAGATACACGTTCGTATCACCATCCCAATTAAGGGATGGTTATAAAATTCAAGTAACATCCCCTTAAGCATACGAGACGGGAGCAAGCAATTGCCCCTACCCTCAATGTTAGAGCAAAGAGCGAAAACAATAAATATAATATATTCAGGCAAAGTGAGCTGGCCTAAAACCTTTTCACCATGTATTTTCACCATTCTACTCACAATATTAGTTGCAGGGAACATTTTGATTTCAAAATTTAGATTAGCGACATTTCTAGTCAATTGAAGTTTGATGAGCAACTACTGTTTAATGTTTTAAATTGTGTAGAGACCTCGGAAACTTGCACAGTGAATCACAACACAATACTAAACAAAATGTTTTCCCTGAGTTGTAAAATGCTTTGTAATTCATTTACAACCCTATATAGCTGTTTAACAAAGTTTGACTGAGACTTGGGCACTGTCATTTAATTTTGGGAAAATATCGGTCTGCCCCACTTCAAAAGACACCTGCAACATACTTTTAATTTGTTATTAATTAGAAACTGTCCTCTATTACATAGTAGCAGATACATGTCTGATATGAATAACTCATTTATACTGTTCATATAGCTATGACAAAAAGAGAAATGGGACTGAATTAAATGAACTTGTTACAGAAATCAACGAAGTTGTAAAACTGTCTCCATTAGTTAATAACTGTTACCCTACAAAGCTTACGTAAGGTCCCGAAAATGTTAATCGTGTAATTTTATACTTTCTTTAAAGAAGAAGAATAATGTTTTATTTTTTTTGGACAGAATAATAAAAATAAGGAAAAGAAATGATAATGGGTATGTAGGAATAAGCTTAGGTATTATTATTATGTCTATTATTTTTCTTTTTTATCAAATAAAACTTCAAATTTTGTATTTCAGCCAGAGGTTAATGAATGTTCATATAATATTAGGATATGTATATATGTATGCACTATAGTAACAGTAATCAATGATCATTTCCGACTATTTAATTTGTGTTTCATTCATTACAAAGTCACAAAACATGTGACCAGAATGTGATTTGATGAGCAGTAGTCTGTGGCACATTCACCAATCAGAGCTATCGCGATCAGATTATTTTTACTCTTGGAATTCGGGTCTACTTGACAACTCATTTCGCATTGATGATGATGTCTTTTATTATCTTTATTATGGCATGCCACATTTGGAATAAAATCCTTTGCAATGACAGATTTTGTTTCAGAGTTTGTGTATATTTAGTTATTAACAACACTGGGGCTGTTCTAGATCACTGATGTAACACTGTCAGAATTGTTTGTAACTTGTAGTGGTAGGTTAACTGACATGTTACAGGATGGAAAATTAATATGAAAATCAAGGTCACCAGCAGGGCCAGTTAAAGAAAAATCTTTCTTGCCCTTTTCAAATTCAACTAGACCTCCAATTATCATATTGGAATTTAACTGTATTGGATTCTTCTGCTGTACAATTATCCCAAATTATATTACCATATTCCAATATATTCAACATACAATTTAGTTTGGGAATTCAGGGGACAATATTTCGAAATCTGATGTAACCGGAAGTTGATTCACGTGGTTTTTACCTAGGTAACCAATTGTTTGGTTACGTGAACTATATTTACGTAACCTGTGGATTACCGTAACGGTTACCTCAAAATTATGTTAAAATTATATTTTAAAGGAAACATGACACGAGACCATATTATAGCTCATTTTAAAAGAAAAATGATATAAAAATAATATACAAATAAGTTTATAACAATAAAATATGTGTAGTTAACTTAAAATGAAGAAATTAAACTGATCAGTATTAAAGTACGATTTATGCATATTTATTCGTGAGTGTTTTGAAAAACCCGGAAGTGACGTCAGAGAAGCAATACTCTTCCATTGTTGTTAACTGTTTATATATGGAGTAAGAGACTTACGATCTTTTCAGTCCAACAATGCGAACGATCGGGATTGTCTTTTTACGGTTTTTCAAAGAATTGTATCCAAAGAAAGACGCGTGTATTTGATCGCAAAAGAAAAGATTGGACACCAACACCGAATAGTAACTTTGGTGCGCCTAATTACCGCTCGAGGCAAAAACAGTACTCGGTTGCGAATGCCGAGGTGTACATTATACATATTTGGCACAAAGATATACCTAAACATGATGTATTTATATATGTTTAAAAAAATGTAGAATTATTTATTTATTATTATTGTTTTTTGTAGCCCTACATTTCAAAATCAGTATTCACCGTCCAAAGAATGAAACGTCAATAAGTAATTAAATATGGCATATACAAACATGAGATTTGGCATGAGGATACATCTCAGTACGATGTATTTAAATATTATTATTATTTTTAAACGTAGAAAACAAAAATAATTTTAAATAATGTTTTTAAATCTTCGGGCGGAGTACGTCACAAAAACGTTCCTCGTCGCCCGAAGCCCCAAGTAAGACGAAGTTCAATACAAAATAAACCACTGCTTTCGGCGTCGAAATCATTATTATGTTTCGTCCACAGGCTGTCTTGAGAATCGGAGTGTTGTTTTAGTTAACTGGTCCTTTCTTTCCGTGAATGGCAGGTGTATATTGCAAGGTATCGACCAGGTAAGTGATTACCACTGTCTAGACCTACGTACAAAAATACTTACCAGTTTTTTAAGATCAGAGGGTACTGTAGTGTAACCTGTCGCGACAGAACAGAACAGACTATAGTACAATGTTAATGGGCATTATCAACCGCCCTGCTTCATTATTAAGTAGACTTTTCCATCTAAAATTTCAAAACTGACAAATTATCACTTAGGTATTGTGAGTGGTCGTTTTTACTCTAACGCATCCTACCCATAGCCTGAATAGGTGTAATAATATGATGCTTTTTTTTCTTTTTTAAGAAGAGAAAACTACTATAATCCCATTTCGTTCTGATGAAATATATTTGGTTAAATAGTTTATTATACTATCAAGTCATTTATGTTGTTTTACAAGTCAGGTTAATGAAAGCGAAGCACCTTGTAAATTAGAGCGTTTGTTTACATTGTGCGAACATGAAAAATACGATATTTTCTATAAAAAATAAATATTTAAATACATCATACCGATGCTAAATATAACAGTATACACCACGGCATTAGCTATCAGGTTTTGGTTTTGTCTCCGGGTTACTTTCAGGCTCCAGGCTGTAAATTGGTCGACTGGTCTGATCTGGCACCGTCGGTTTCCCCACCTTCCTACTTGCTATCCGTTTTTCCTTCAGTATCACTGTAGTAAGTAAATGTGTATCTTTCTTCATTTACTAATGGCGCAAATTTATACGGCAAAACGTTTTGTGAACGAACACTCATTGTTTTAGTAAGCTGTGTACAAGTCTTAGATTCTTTACGAGTGGTACGGACTAATGCTTTGAAGTGTAAGGCGTCAGATCAAGCTACTTGTCTCTGACGTCACGGACCTCCTGACTGCCTGCTCATTAAAGATCGGCAATTTCCGCAAAGAGCTCGTATCTGTTTCTTTACGGAGATATTTTAGGTAATAATTGTTTTTTGTAATTTTCTTTTTTCAGGTGATTCATTTTATAATTAATTGTACATGGTTGGTGCCAAATATAGGTCACGTGACATGTTTCCTTTAAATACATAATGTTTAGCTCAAACATAAAACAAAATACCAAAGAAAACGTTTTATAAAAGTTTCTTTAATGCTTGCAAATCGAAAGAAGTGACTTATAGATGTTTCTTTTGTTTTCGTACGTATTATTATATTATTATTATTATTATTATTTGATACAATTGAAGAAAAAATGTCCATTCCCTGGTTCCTCTAAAGTATAATGCAAAACACTCCGTCACTCACTGATGACTGATTAGACCAATATTTTTAATTTTATAGTAACAAATAAAGACTACCATTTGTCACTGATAATATGTAAAATGTAGTACACAGCAGATTTAAAAAATAAAAAAAAACCCACCAAAAACCCAAACAACAAATGTCTAGTTCCTCTGAACTATAAAACAGGCTACTCATTGGCGATCCACTAAAAATTCCATAGACCCACAACCACCACCCCTGCCTGCTACCGATCTTGATCAGACTGCTGGTGCTCCCTTGTATCTGCCAGTGCAGGCGGTCCCTCCTACATTCCCCCCAACTTTCTGTCATGGACGAAAGAGCTTGCTTCACAAGCTCTTGCGCACACGACAGGCGTGCGCTACAACAGCTTGTTCTGAATGTGCACGTTAAACCCTATGACATGACATGACATGCGCATGATTACCCTGTAGATTAATAAAAAATAAATCTTATAATACCGGTAACACAAAAAGAAAGACCACAATTTGACACTGATATTTATAGGCAATCTAATATTATGTGTACATATATTCCTTTAGAGATAGAATAGCAGCAGATAATTTAGGCGCCTTAGCGGTCCGTGCACATTTCTTTAAAACGTTTGGCTCGACTCTGTACTGAGCCTTCGGTCGCAAGTTACAACAGTTGCAATATACCGTTGTCTACTGGTCTGCCGCGAATCAAGCACTATAAATCAGTCCAAAACTTTTGTAGGCATACTAGTTTGTGTGTTTTAATTTATGAACATCTACAGGTCACGACGTAACCGATTTGCGGTTCGTGTAAAGTTAATTTTGCGTAACCAACACGCGAACAGAACGGCGGTTCGCGTGAAATATTGCGCCCTGGAATTTCTATTTAATTTTCTATTTTAACATATGTATAATGTTTAGTCATTTACAAGCTTTAGTATATAGTGTTTTCCCTAGCGTATTTTAGAATAGCGCGGCGCCATGCCTCGATAATCTTGCGCCATGCTGCCCCCGATCTGCGCCATATTGCCCTTTAGGCTATCAGCCTTCATTAATACTTCGTAATCCACTTGGGGTGATGTTTATTCAATATTTAGATTGTCACACATTTCTGGAAATAACCTGAGACTAGTAAACCAGTTTTCTTTATTATTCCGCCTCAGTTACCATGTGCTCTACTGTATGACCATGTGGCCAGTCTACCGTTTAAGTTGTATTACGAAACTAGGGACTGGCTCTGTTAATTGTTCTACAATAACAACATGTGCGCGCACTGAAGCGTGACAATCACTCCAGCCAAGGGATGCGTCTTTCAATAAACCTTTGATGGAATACAGTTGGTTATTTGTTAAAAAATCACCAGTGTATACAAATTACATTTCAACTATAAAATGTGAGTTATGACCGATATATTAAAATATACATATATCCATACTTCCCCTCATCTAATTTCGGCATTGCAAATGACAGTCGCGCGCCTGTGGTTTGAGCACAAGAAATTTAATTAAGGAATCTTAGATGTTTCCACAGGTGTTGGTTAATTATAGTAAGGAGAAGGATCACTGATAGCTTTCAGCTGGTGATTGTGGCCCCCCAGTTTTCAAGTTGGGGGGGGGGGGCAGTGCCCCCTGCACCCCCCCCCGTTTCCGACGCCTATGATCAGTTACATGTGTATGGACCCAGCCAATGAATAACTAGTACAATACAAACACTGAGCTATCTTAAACACCTTGCAGCCACAGAGTACTCCAGCTACTTGTAGTTAAACTAAATTACACAAAATACACAAATTACAGTCTTAAATAAATTTAAACTTAACTATACTAGTAACATGATTGGTTGTAAAAGTAAAAACACTTTCAAGGTGGGTAATATATTATCACTGGACCCGCTTGTTGGAACCAGTCAAATGGTGGATGAAACAAAAAAACAGAAGAATATTCCATTAATGTGCTATTTGTACTGTTGCCACTACATTATCATGTATGAATTACTACATAATAAAATTTGCTTGTTGTATTAGTTGTTGTTAGTGATTATTTATAGTTAGTTTTATTCGTTTAATGGTTCGAGCTTTGTAATTAGATATTAAAGATTTCTACCCTGGAAATAGGGAAAGTGCCCCCAAAATGTTTAGTTTACCATGCCTTGCAACATTCCTGGGGAAAACACTAGTATATATATCATTAATATGATCTGTCCATCTACCATTGAAGTTTAAAGTAAACCCTAGATGTTTGTGGGAGGTTAAGATATAGCTTAGGAATATCAGTATGTGATTTTCTTGTGAATTACATTAATTTGGTACAGAAAGAAATCTGACAGCATCCACATTCAGCTACCCTTTGTGACACTGTAGAAAGAATTACAAAGCTCGGTGACCTATTTTATGACGCAGATCACGTGATCGCCCACTGGGTGATTCCGCCTTGTGCAACAGTTACAGGGGCTGTCTTATACCAAGTGACGTTACATCATGGAAGAGTAAGCTAATGCCTTTTTTTTTTAATCTGGATTTAATTTACATTATTGATTCCATTCCGAATTTGAAGGATACATTTAGGGTGTTATCAACCGGGTACGTCAAAATTATGTGCAACATACTGCCTCCTCTTAGTATAGATAAAGTAATTAGTAATTTAATTGTATTATTTTATTTTTATGAATTAATCACTAGTAGTACAGTAATAGTAGTAGTGTGTGTGTGTGTGTGTGTGTGCATCTGTTTTCAACAATTATGTAACGCTCTTGGAGGGATTGGGGGGCGTGAGATGTATTCAGAGGTGTTAAGTGGACGGGTGACGATGCTTGTTACTGCAAAATCAAAATTGAATCAGTGCATAGTTCTGGTGCACTGGTTGGAACGATAAAAAAAATCAAATCAGTTGAATGGATCCACCGAGTTTGTTCGATCATGCAATGCAAGCACTCAAACAACTGAGCTAAAACTATTAAGTCTATGGCCTTTTATCCTGCAATCACTATAAATAGTGGCAAGATATGATGACTAGATAAATTTCTATATTTTTGGTCACTGACCAAAAATATAGCTTTTTTAGGTCACGTGACATAAGTTCGACTCGACTCGAGTATTTCAGAGTAGAATTTCAATAAACATATTCGCTAAATCATTTGTTGAAGCACAGTAAATACAAATGACTTTTAGTTTTGCGATAACAATACGAAACTTGTATATTTATTTATGA
>JAECMU010042987.1:0-10511 GCA_016106625.1 Dracogyra subfuscus
CTCTCTCTCTCTCTCTCTCTCTCTCTCTAATATATATTTGACAATAATACATAAGTAATAGAAAATAAAGTTAAAAGAAAATTGTCGATATATTATTTGTTTAAATTTTGAAATGGCAATAAATGCATAAATGTCTATCTATCTATCTATATATCTATCTATCTGTCTATGTATATATATATACTGTCTGTCTGTCTATCTATATATCTGTTATTATTACGGGGAAACTACCACAATAACACACAACAATGACTTTACTACTTCTAACTCGACGAGCTCCAAACTTGTTTTATGAAACAAGTAAACGTTTAATTAATAATGTATAATTATTGATATTGTTATATCCAGATATATAACACAACACAAATTGAATAACCCATATGTATATGTATTTGTTATGAGATAAACTTTACACATACTCTTCATGACTTGGTTGATTAATTGGAATCAAGTTATTATTGATCACTAACTATCCTGGTGTCTATGTTACAGGTATGACACCTACATCAAAATATAATAATATTAATATAGCTGAGTTACAACCCGTCGGCGATTTTTGTTTTAAAAAAACTTATATACTTTACTCCATTACACCATAAGTAAGTGGGCTATCTCTGGCGTATTAATTAATTATTCATACTCCTTACACATATATAATTTGGGATAGACAAGTTACTCTGGTCCATACACACACTAAATAAAAGTACCAGGCTACAACACACTGTGTGCCAAACTATAACACAATACAACACCATCTACCACATAACCTGCTGGACCATAATAACGTCACTCCAGGACATCAGCTTGAGTCTAGACCACTGACAATTTAATTCCACTAGGGAAGCCACACTTGCTGCTTTCATCTCCCAATCTCTTATAACTATTCAAGTCGCTACTTCAGTGACTCACGTAAACTTTCTAACAGCTGACTCATTGACATAACTCGCCTTGATAACGTTCCATTAAGATTGATCGATTTCAATTTATTTTCGTGCTTATACCCAATAAAGGTTCAAGCACGTTGTTAGTGGTTAGTGAGAGAGAAGAGGGTGTACTCGGTTACTCGGTTGGAGCCGGTGCTGGGCTGCAAACCCTGTATGAACCACATGCAGTCTGATGGCTTAACCACTGCGCCACCGAGGTCAGTTTTGGTTGAGATATATATTCCTGAAGAGGACGTAACGGGAAACACCTTGATGCAACATTCTACTCTTGCATTCTGATTTTTGTTTTCAGCGATGATTATGGACATCATTGCATGTTCTCTCGATCTGCCCCACACACCCCGGGGGGGGGGGGGGGGCGGCTTGATCACCTCATATAGAGACATTGGAATACCGCGACGCATACACTGGAGTAGAGGCAACCATGACTCTAGTGTATGGTGAACCGAAAAGAAGAGAAAGAAGGAGAAAGTGATCTAGGAAGAGGCCGTGCACACCAGTGGTGGCACAGGGGAAACAAAAACAACAGCTCAACTATCGGCGGTGGTCCCTTCTGCGTCGCAGATGGAAATGGTTGAGGGTTGCATCAGGGCAACTGCCCTGGAGCACACCCTCAAATTCGGACAACAATTACACAGATATTTGTGGAAAATACCTTTGTATCATGTATTTCCATCAGTCTACCCTCAGAATTAGTTGTAATCCATTTAACTATGCATAGTGATTCGTTTGCGCGCGTTCGTGCGTGTGAGTATGCGCACGTGTGCCTGTGTCTTTCAAATTTTAGTTAATTGTCCCATACCTTTATTGTTGTTTCTTCGATAGACCAAAATAGCCACAGCAAGAAGCAGAATCAAGATGGTTAATCCAGATACACAGCCTACTGCCATTGCCAAAATATCCAGTGTATTAGGCACAGTCTCTGTCGACATGTTGAATTTATCAGATGCTTCTGAAATTAAATAGACTCAGCTTAAACTGACAGCAGAGCAAATTTATTACCACAAACAGCAGTGATCACTAAATGGTGTTTAAAAGAGAGCACGTTTTTCTTGCTATCAAGGATATTTGTTTAACACTAGCAACTGAAATTAGAAAGTTTTGGTTATTTGCATACAGAAGAATCAGCAATTATATATTTATCAAAATATGATAGGTCACTATTCACATAGTAATCTATTGCAATCAGTTGTGTGGTAGCTATTTTGTCCAGACAGTTGTTAAATCAATTAGTTACACACCTTACATCAACAATAAATAATTTTGAATCTTAATATCTGACTTTATTTGAAAATTAATTTTCTTTCCGTTTTACAACGATGGCAACACAATCCAACATAACATGGTAATAATACTTAATACTTAAATATCGTGATCAATCATGTCCCTAATCACCTAAGTATTGGAATGATTTAAAATAAATCTGATTACCCAGATCATTTATATTTTCAAAATCGTATCACTAGACAAAACAACCCCACATATCATGACGTGCCCCATGAGTCTCTATTCCAGGCGTTTCCAAGTTATATGAATGAATACAACAACGACTTCTGGTAGCTTCCTAATGTTTCCCAATTAAACGAATTAATATAACAGTGACTTCTGGTAGCTTCCTAATGTTTCCCAATTATATGAATGAATATAACAATGTCTTCTGATAACTCCTTAATGTTTACCAATTACACGAATGAATATAACTGTGTCTTCTGGTAGCTTCCTAATGTTTCCCGATTATATGAACGGATATAACAGTCTTCTGGTAGCATCCTAATGTTTCCCAATTACACAGATGAATATAACAGAGCCTTCTGTTAGCTTCCTAATGTTTCCCAAGTGCACAAGTGAATATAACAGTGTCTTCTGTTAACTTTCTAATGTTTCCCAATTACACAGATGGATATAGCATAGTCTTCTGTTAGCTTCCTAATGTTCCCAATTACACAAATGAATATAACAGTGTCTTTTGTCAGCTTCCTAATGACTACAATAACACTACCTGGATGGATAAGTAAACGTTTAAGAGGAAATCTATTTTCACATAATGCTAGTAACGTGTACTAATTACCTGCTGTTAAAATCTCCTGTTCCTCTGAGAAATCTCTGTATCCATATTTGTTAAATGCCAGAACTCGTACCAGATACCTCGTCTTTGGGTGTAGATCAGGTATGAGAATAGTGTGCTTTGTACCGATGCCTCGTTCAGAAATTGTTTCAGTAAAATTTGTCCAATGCAATGTTGCATCTCCTCGGTATTGTACTAGAAACATCTGTGCTGATCCACCATTGAATTCCTCTACCCATGTTACCGACGCAACAGTTGGACTGATGCTGCGTGTGATGATGTTAGAGGGAATACTCGGCGTATTTGAGATAGAACACACAGAGCTTTCGTCTAGTAAGGGAAAGAAGTATATGACAAAAAATTATCACTGATCTAGGTTTATTTAGGTAATGTTTCTTACACATATGGTTTTCAATAGTGTAATATGTGTTTGTAACACTCCTGTTTTCACAGAATGAGACTGAATGAGATAATAGTTACTGGAGTGATAGTCCCATTTCTGATCAGTACAAATATAAAGCATTGTTTTGACAAAACCCAAAGTGTCTTAATTAGTATTCATTTTTAATTGAACTTTTTGACACAATTAATTACTCTTATCATTACTGCATGAGTTTCGTAACCGTAACCCTAAATTTAACCCTTTTTTTCTGAGGGAGACCATCCATATCCCCTGTTAACTGAAGTTGCATTCAATTCCATAGTGCCATAGCCAAGACAATGTTTTGTTATGTCTGAAACAGTCGGAATAGCATATGCTCAAAAAATCAGTCAAAACGTTTGTCACTAGTCTCTGTCATGTGATGAAAGGTGTGAATTGCATTGCAATAAAGTTAAGTTTCAGACATCATTTCAATGAACATTTTATATCAAGAAATCCTGAGATTGGTGATCAATGGGTGTGTTGACTGTGAAAAATAATAGTTTCATATTGGTAAAAACAAATCTGCAATTTTATTTCATCTAATACTACTGTGTCAAAGTAGCCTTGGGCTTGAAATGTGTTTCTTGATATCAAGGATATGTGTTTAACGCCAACAACTGAACTTGTAAATCTTAAGTAGTTATTTGCATACAGAAGATTCAGCAATTATATATTGATACAAATATGATAGGTCACATAGTGACCTATTGCAATCAGTTGTGTTGTAGCTCTTTCGCCAAGACAATTCTTAAGTCAGTTATTTGCACACATTACATAAACAATAAATAATTTTGAATCTTAATATCTGAATTTAGATGAAAATTAATGTTCTTTGCTTTTTACAACGACGGCAAATCAGTCCGACATAGCATGGTAATAAAGCTTAATACTTAATTATTGTGATAATTCATGTTCCTAATGTGCTAAGTATTGAAATGATTTTAAATAAATCTGATTACACAGACATTTATATTTTCAAAATCGTATCACTAGACAAAACAAACCAAAATGGACGTAATGGACATAATGCTAGTAACGTGTACTAATTACCTGCTGTTAAAATCTCCTGTTCCTCTGAGAAATCTCTGTATCCATATTTGTTAAATGCCAGAACTCGTACCAGATACCTCGTCTTTGGGTGTAGATCAGGTATGAGAATAGTGTGCTTTGTGCCGATGCCTCGTTCAGAAACTGTTTCAGTAAAATTTGTCCAATGCAATTTTGCTTCTCCTCGGTATTGTACTAGAAACGTCTGTGCTGATCCACCATTGAATTCCTCTACCCACGTTACCGACACAACCGTTGGACTGATGCTGCGTGTGCTGATGTTAGAGGGAATACTCGGCGTACCTGAGAAAGAACACATATTGTATTAACTTAGTAAGGGAAAGAAGTAAATGAAAATAATTATCACTAATCGAGGTTTATTTAGGTAATTTTTCTTACGCATGTTTTAAATATGTTTTTCAATAGTGTAAGAGTTGTCTGTAAAATGTCTGTTTTCATATAATGAGAGTTAATGGCATAATAGTTACTGGAGTCATAGCCCCATTTCTGAACAGTACAAAGATAAAGGATTGTTTTGACAAAGTCGTGCAGGGGCTAATGTGTAAAACCCAAAGTGTTTTAATTTTTATTATTTTTAATTTAACCTTTTGACAACATTAATTACTCTTATCATTACTGTATGAGTTTCGTAACTTTAACCCTAAACTTAACCCATTTTCTTTCTTGGGGAGTCCTTCTGTATGACTAGTTGCATTCAGTTCCATAATGTTATAGCGAAAACAATGTTGTTTCTTTCTGGCAGAAAGAGTTGTGATAACATATGCTCAACAATCAATGGAAATGTTTGTCACTACTCTCTGCCATGCGATGAAAATGTGTGAATTACATTGCAATAAAGTTTTGTTTCAGACATCATTTAAGTGAACATATACTGTTATTAGTTTGTTGCTGTTTTGTTATTTTTATTATTATACAAACATACACTATTTAACATATGAGGTAATTCGGTGTTTGCCCAAGTTGTTCCAATTGGGATGGGACATAATTGGCAGTTGGGACAGTATGGTAGTACTAAACCAAATAACTTCCAGCTGGGTCAAAATTTGTGGTGCAACCATATTTTGATAGAGAAATCCTGAGATTTGTGATAAATGAGTGTGCTGATTGTAAACATTTTTTTTTTTTTTTTTTTTTTTTGGTTTGTTTAACGACGCACTCAACACATTTTAATTACGGTTATATCGGCGTCGGACATATGGTTATGTCGAGAAAAAACCCCAGTGGTCAGCTGACGGGGATCGATCCTAGACCGACCGCGCATCAGGCGGGCACTCTACCACTGGGCCATGCTGCCCGCTTGATTGTAAACAATAATAGTTTCATCTGGGTAAAAACAAATATGCAATTTTATTTCATCTAATACTACTGTGTCAAAGTAGCCTTGTGCTTGAAATTTGTTTCTTGATATCAAGGATATTTGTTTGACACTAACAACTGAAACTGTAAATTTTAAGTAGTTGTTTGCATAGAGAAGATTCACCAATTATATATTGATACAAATATGATAGGTCAAATAGTGACCTATTGCAATCAGTTGTGTTGTAGCTCTTTCGTCAAGACACTTCTTAAGTCAGTTATTTGCACACATTACATAACAAATAAGTAGATTTGAATGTTAATATCTGACTTGATTTGAAAATTAATTTTCTTTCTTTTTTACAACGACGGTAAAACAGTCCGACATAATATGGTAAAAAATCTTAATACTTAATTATTGTGATAATTCATGTTCCTAATCTGCTAAGTATTGAAATGATTTTAAATAAATCTCATTACCCAGACATTTATATTTTCAAAATCGTATCACTAGACAAAACAAACCCAAATGGACGTTTGTAAATATCATAACGTGTCCCACGTGTCTCTCTTCCAGGTGCTTCCCAATTACATGAATTAATATAACAATGTTTTCTGTCAGCGTCCTAATGTTTCCCAATTACATGATCGAATACAAGAGTGTTTTCTGTCAGTGTCCTAATGTTTCCCAATTACATGATCGAATATAACATAATCTTGTGGTAGCTTCCTAATGTTTCCCAATTACATGAACGAATATAACAGAGACTTTTGGTAGCTTCCTAATGTTTCCCAATTATATGAACGAATATAACTGAGTCTTCTGGTAGCTTCCTAATGTTCCCAATTACACGAACGAATATAACAGAGTCTTCTGTTAGCTTGCTAATGTTTCCCAATTACACGAGTGAATATAACAGTGTCTTTTGTTAGCTTCCTAATGTTTCCCAATTACACAAATGAATATAACAGTGTCTTCTGTTAGCTTCCTAATGACTACAATAACATTACCTGGATGGATAAGTAAACGTTTAAGAGGAGATCTATTTTCACATAATGCTAGTAACGTGTACTAATTACCTGCTGTTGAAAGCTCCTGTTCCTCCGAGAAGTCTCTGTATCCATATTTGTTAAATGCCAGAACTCGTACCATATACCTCGTATTTGGCTGTAGATCTGGTATCAGGATAGTGTGCTTTGTGCCGATGCCTAGTTCAGAAACTGTTTCAGTAAAATTCGTCCACTGTGATGTTGCATCTCTTCGGTATTGTACTAGAAACGTCTGTGATGATCCACCATTGAATTCCTCTACCCACGTTACAGACGCAACAGTTGGACTGATGCTGCGTGTGCTGATGTTAGAGGGAATACTCGGCATACCTGAGAAAGAGCACATCTTGTACTAGCTTAGTAAGGGAAAGAAGTAAATGAAAATAATTATCACTAATCGAGGTTTATTTAGGTAATTTTTCTTACGCATGTTTCAAATATGGTTTTCAATATTGTAATATGTGTTTGTAAAACGTCTGTTTGCATAGAATGAGAGTTAATGGCATAATAGTTACTGGAGTCATAGCCCCATTTCTGAACAGTACAAAGATAAAGGATTGTTTTGACAAAGTCGTGCAGGGGCTAATGTGTAAAACCCAAAGTGTTTTAATTTTTATTATTTTTAATTTAACCTTTTGACAACATTAATTACGCTTATCATTACTGTATGAGTTTCGTAACTTTGACCCTAAACTTAACCCATTTTGTTTCTTGGGGTGTCCTTCTGTATCCCCTGTTGACTGTAGCTGCATTCAGTTTTATAATGCCATAGCGAAAACAAATGTATTTTCTTTCCTTATTACAACGACGGCAAAACAGTCCGACATAACATGGTAATAAAGCTTAATACTTAATTATTGTGATAATTCATGTTCCTAATCTGCTAAGTATTGAAATGATTTTAAAGTCTTCTGTTAGCTTCCTAATGTTTCCCAATGACATGAACGAATATAACAGAGTCTTCTTGTAGCTTCCTAAAGTTTCCAATTACACGAGTGAATATAACGGTGTCTTCTGCTAACTTCCTAATGTTTCCCAATTACACAAATGAATATAATAGTGTCTTATGATAGCTCCCTAATGACTACAATAACAAAGAAGTAAATGAAAAGCATTATCACTAATCGAGGTTTATTTAGGTAATTTTTCTTCCGCATGTTCTAAATATGGTAAGAGTTGTCTGTAAAACGTCTGTTTTCATATAATGAGAGTCATAGCCCCATTTCTGAACAGTACAAATATAAAGGATTGTTTTGACAAAGTCGTGCAGGGACAAAGTGTAAAACGCAAAGTGTTTTAATTATTATTATTGTTTTAATTTAACCTTTTGACAAAATTAATTACTTATCATTACTTTCGTAACTTTAACGCTAAGCTTAACGCATTTTCTTTCTTGGGGTGTCCTTCTGTATCCCCTGTTGACTGTAGGTGCATTCAGTTCCATAATGTCATAGCAAATAAAAACAAAACAATTATTTCAGAAACAGTCGTGATAACATATTGTCAACAATCAATGAAAACGTTTCTCACTACTATCTGCCATGTAATGAAAATGTGTGAATTACATTGCCATAAAGTTCTGTTTCAGACATCATTTCAGTGAATATATACTGTTATTAGTTTGTTGCTTTTTTTTTTTTTTTTATTATTATACCAAAATACACTCTTTAACATGTGAGGTAATTTGATGTTTGCCCAAATTGTTCCAATTGGGATGGGACATCATTGGCAGTTGGGACAGTATGGTAGTACTAAACCAAATAACTTCCAGCTGGGTCAAAGTTTGTGGTGCACCCACATTTTGATAGCGGAATCTTGAGATTGTTGATTGTAAAAAATAATAGTTTCATCTGGGTAAAAACAAATATGCAATTTTATTTAATCTAATACTACTGTGTCAAAGTAGCCTTGTGCTCGAAATGTGTTTCTTGATATCAAGGACATTTGTTTAACACTAACAACTGAAACTGTACATTTTAAGTAGTTATTTGCATACAGAAGATTCAGCAAGTATATATTGATAAAAATATGATAGGTGAAATAGTGACCGATTGCCATCAGTTGTGTTGTAGCTCTTTCGTCAAGACAATTCTTAAGTCAGTTATTTGCACACATTACATAAACAATAAATAGTTTTGAATCTTAATATCTGACTTTATTTGAAAATGTATTTTCTTTCCTTTTTACAACGACAGCTAAACAGTCTGACATAACATGGTAATAAAGCTTAATACTTAATTATTGTGATAATTCATGTTCCTAATCTGCTAAGTATTGAAATGATTTTAAATAAATCTCATTACCCAGACATTTATATTTTCAAAATCGTATCACTAGACAAAACAAACCAAAATGGACGTTTGTCAATATCATAACGTGTCCCACGTGTCTCTCTTACAGGTTTTTCCCAATTACATGAATTAATACAACAATGTTTTCTGTCAGCGTCCTAATGTTTCCCAATTATATGAACGAATATAACAGTGTTTTCTGTTAGCTTCCTAATGTTTCCCAATGACATGAACGAATATAACAGAGTCTTCTTGTAGCTTCCTAATGTTTCCCAATTACACGAGAGAATATAACGGTGTCTTCTGCTAACTTCCAAATTTTTCCCAATTACACAAATTAATATAACAGCGTCTTATGTTAGCTCCCTAATGACTACAATAACATTACCTTCCTCTCCCCACGTTACCGACGCAACAGTTGGATTGATGCTGCGTGTGCTGATGCTAGAGGGAATACTTGGCGTACCTGAGAAAGAACACATATTGTATTAGCTTAGTAAGGGAAAGAAGTAAATGAAAAGCATTATCACTAATCGAGGTTTATTTAGGTAATTGTTTTTACGCATGTTTTAAATATGGTAAGAGTTGTCTGTAAAACGTCTGTTTTCATATAATGAGAGTCATAACCCCATTTCTGAACAGTACAAATATAAAGGATTGTTTTGACAAAGTCGTGCAGGGACAAAGTGTAAAACCCAAAGTGTTTTAATTATTATTATTGTTTTAATTTAACCTTTTGACAAAATTAATTACTTATCATTACTTTCGTAACTTTAACGCTAAACTTAACCCATTTTCTTTCTTGGGGTGTCCTTCTGTATCCCCTGTTGACTGTAGTTGCATTCAGTTCCATAATGTCATAGCAAATAAAAACAAAACAATTATTTCAGAAACAGTTGTGATAACATATTGTCAACAATCAATGAAAACGTTTGTCACTACTATCTGCCATGTGATACAAATGTGTGAATTACATTGCCATAAAGTTCTGTTTCAGACATCATTTCAGAGAACATATACTGTTATTAGTTTGTTGCTGGTTTTTTATTTTTATTATTATACCAAAATACACTCTTTAACATGTGAGGTAATTTGGTGTTTGCCCAAATTGTTCCAATTGGGATGGGACATCATTGGCAGTTGGGACAGTATGGTAGTACCAAACTAAATAACTTCCAGCTGGGTCAAAGTTTGTGGTGCACCCACATTTTGATAGCGGAATCCTGAGATTGTTGATAAATGAGTGTGTTGATTGTAAAAAATAATAGTTTCATCTGGGTAAAAACAAATATCCAATTTTATTTAATCTGATACTACTGTGTCAAAGTAGCCTTGTGCTCGAAATGTGTTTCTTGATATCAAGGACATTTGTT